>JAYRBW010068384.1:0-27600 GCA_036023295.1 Invenusta paracnida | reverse complement strand
AATTACATCAATGTGTATACAATATATTTAAATATGTAACATGTATCTATCCATGTATTTTTCATGTTTGTCAGCATGTTTTAAGAAGTGAATTGAACACTCTAAATATATGAATAAAAAAACCTACAACTATAAAATAATATGATATAATTCCATATTGACATTGTATTCTTTTAAAATTATTGAGTATAATTTATTATATTTATATTGTTATAGTTATACTATAAGTAGACTAAAGTCATGATATCATAGATATAGATAAATTATTTGAAAAGAATGATTAAATGGAAATAAATTTAATTTTTAACTATTATTAATTAGTTATAATTATAGATATACTGGACTAAGAGTCTTTCATTTTAAACAAAATTAATATAATACTGTACTAGTACTTTAAGTATGGAATTAATATTAATATAATATAAAGTTACTTATATTATATAACAAAGTTATAATATAGCCATGCCCATAGGAATAAGATGCATTATATAGCTTACAATTAAACTGATATGAATAAATGATTCTTTAAATTAATTAGAATTAATTTAACTTTAACTAAGTTAAAAAAACGTTTCAATGGCAATAACATATTTCGTTTATAATAAAATAGGAAAGCTTAAACTACCGCTTATATTAATGTTATTTTATATTTAAAATGAGCTGGCACTGCACATAATCCGTAAGGCAAACATCAATTTTACCTTTTTGTTTATAATATTAATATTACGTTTAACAAGTTAGTAAGTAAACAATACTAAAAAAAACAGTTTCAAATATATAACGACATTTATTCAGTGTATACACACCTAAATCAAACACAATTAGTCTTGGTAACGTTGCGTTCCTTAACATATTTATTGAAAAAATGTATGTAATTAAATACAGCGGTAATATAATTGTTTTAATGATTATTTAGTAATTCTTAAAATAAAATGTATATGATTATCTGATCATTTATAGACTAATGTGAGGAAGTAGTATGCTAATTCAAAACTCAAACTCAAACTCACACTCTAAAATATATATATATACTATAGATCATAATAATGTATCACATTCATTTGTTTAGATAATTTTTTCTTTGATGCCAATTACCGTATATTACACATATCTTATATATTTGTGTGTTATTTGTATTGATGTATAATACATGTTTCTTTAAATATTAAATTGAATTTTTACGTAAGTTTATTATCAACTATTAAAAAAACATGTATCAATTCAATCGATATTATAATTTGACAAAGTATACAATTTTATAATTTACTTTATTTTACCTAGAGCATTACTTACATATTGCAAGATTATACGTAGCACATTATAAGGGCTTTTTAATACAGCCATGGTAAAAGTGGTATTTTAATTTTATTTTATTTCCGCTAATCAACCGCTATTAATGAGCTAGATATTTAATTTTGCGCTATCGTTTCAAAACCATTTAAAATCACATTACAATCAAATACATTAATAATAATATGTACCAAAATATATTATATAGGAAATTTGTCAAAATTAATATTGTCAATTCTAATAATAAATATATATTATTAATAATAATTAATACAATACAATCAACCTTCGGCATTAAACTAACGAGCATATTAATTGTAATAAAGCTTGGTTACATTCACAATTAAGTCACAAAAATAGAGTATTCAAGATAATGACGCAACACATCAAGAAACGACTCTAAGGGCGTTGCTATGGATTTTGACTCCACAATAAATAAAATATAATGTTTGATAGTTATTAGAACTACAACTATTTATATATAACAAGTATCATTTTATTATTAATTAATAATAAAATAATCATTATATTACACGATAATTAAGAAATAAATTACTATTATTGTGATTTTGTTTACATTGACGGCCACCATTCATGTCTACCCTGGCAAATGTTTTAGCATTGAAAATGCCAGGAAGTGATGGATTTTTCCGTTTATGGCTGTAGTAATTACTAAAAATCTTAGTTTAGTTTTTCCAAATGTAAAACAATAGCTTACCGGTAATTTATTTATTTTTGCATTACAAAATATATATGTTATATATTCTTATTTTATCATATTCATTTGTATATTAACTTTCAAACCTGTACAGATATGTACTTTTATTGTTATTAAAAAGTATTAATATGCTTGGATATATTAATTTTCTATGTTTGTATCATAAATAAATATATTGTTTGGTCTATTTAGTTATGCCCAAAACAAATAATTGTTATCATTATACTACTCACAAGCAGGGGTAGACGAGCAGTAGAACAAAAATGATTTTTTTTAGTTTTCGTTAAAATTACAAATAAGTGATCTACTTGATGAATTTTAAAATGTATGCATTCAAAACAAGTTCCTCTATGGATGCAACTAAATCGAAATGCCCGACGTTGTAATTTCGACAGTCTTTATCAGTAGTTAATTTTAGCAAATATACTTTTACTCTATGAAGAGTTAAATTGCTCTACCTTATATCAAAGAAAAACAACATATTTCAATAGTTTTTAAGTTTTACATTAATCCTGCTGACATAATATCGGAACTTATTTAAAATACAGATCTAAAATATGGATCTAAACAGCTGTCAGTATATATCGGAATATCTTTTAAGCTAAGATAACTAATTTAACTGTATTTCTTTAGTTGCCAATTTGCATCATTCTAATTATGTCAGTTTATCTAATCATGATATAACTTATAGCTACTGAAGTAAAAATATATATGTACAGTACTGCTTACTAATTTTTATCCAATTACATACTTGCATAAAACTGTGGTAAGCATACTTTGTGCTTTGTTACAAGGATGTATATACTAATACCAACAAGAGAGAAAATGGAAGAACTTCAACCGATATATTTTTATTCAGGCTAAAATCGGACCTACACAGTATATGTATGCAATAGTGTGGAAATACTTAAATATCATCATCATCATCATTAGTAATAGTAGTAGTAATATAATTAACAATAGAATAGAAGTCCCTCTCTGCTTCAACCTATCAGCTTGATTTACACGTAATTACTGCAGGGAGACAGCTGATAGAAGCTCCTCCAGAGGGAACAACCCGAGTGGGTTCAGAAATTGAGGGAGGGAAGGGGAGGGGTGGAGTAAGAACTTGATTTCACAATTTGAAAATGAGGGGGGGAATGGTGACCGAATATATAGGAATCAGACTCGGTCGGTAGCACACTATTTAGTTTGCAGCACATCCAAAGGAGAGGCCGCATTCGAATAGTAAAAAGGGAAGGGGAGAGGAGTTGTAACTGTCTTAATTAGAAGCTGGTTGACTGACCTCTCAAAGCTCAAACAGTAGTATGTCTTGGCAAAAATAGAATTCAGGGAGAGAGCAGGCAGCGTTTGGCTGACTGGCTGGCTGTAAATATATTCACATCGCACCCCAGCGCGTAAATACACTCCTTAGAAATACAGTAACAAGTCAAATAGATAGTAGTATATTCTAGTAGTAGTATGTATGTATATACGGTAGGTACGTAGTCATTTTATGTATGTATAAGTGTACTGCAGCTTGTTCTTATCATCAAATAGAGAGAGAGAGGAGGGTGGGAGCAAAGGGTCTACCCTACCAGCAGTGCCAGGACAAACAGACGAGTAGTGGTACAGACAGACAGAGACAGGAATAGTTGTTGAGAGAGACACAACGTAGAAAACGGGTGGGGGAGAGGGTTATATGAGAAGGACTATTTGCACAAGATGAAGAGAGAGAAGAGAGAGAGAGTGGGTGTATCACTTGAGACTTTGTCCTGGAACCGTGGGCATATTAGAGGACTGTCCCACACCGCCAACCCCCCCAGCCCCTAGAGCCAGATTGGAGCCCCGCGTGAGCCCGGCAGTTGTAGGGCCACCGCCAGCGCCCCCAGCGGCTGCACTGCCGCCGCCGCCACCTCCACCACCGCCAACCTGCTGTTGGGCGGCCTTCTGCTTCAGCAGGGTCCAGTCGAAGATGTAGTCATAGGAGAAGTTGAGAGTCCGGAAGAGGACGCGGAAGTTCTCCCGAAGGTACTTGTAGTCGGGCATCTCCTCAAACTTGAGCGTTCGACAGTAGTCGAGGTATCGACCGAACTCCGGGGGATAGCCCTTCGTCAGGGCGTCGATGGCTGTTGATCGTTTCTTCTCGTAGATTCGCTCGTACTTTTGCTTCTTGTTGTTTGCCTGGAAGAATGGGGAGAGCGAGAGAGAGAGTGGGAGAGAGTTCAAATGAAGACATTTTCGCGTAGTGTACATACTAAATGAATGGTCACCTACATGAAACGTGATACATATTCAAGGAAATTACATATAATTATATAGAAGATATAATATACAACCCAATCCAGATGTACTATGTATCGTATGTACAAACACTCATGTTATATTAATAATATGTATTGTCAATCGTTGGAGTGAATTCTTGGTGATAAAATAAAATGTAATATAGAATTTTATTTTATCAAAGAAATTTTATTTTTATATCATAGAGAATATATTAAACGAGGATATATTACATTTCATATAGAAATAAACAATTCTATGATAAAAAATGTCAATTAAAAACAGTATAGATCGCTCAAATATAATATAGCTCGCTGAAAAAAACTAGTAAAGCTCTCTAAAAATAGTAAACTTAAATGAAGAAAAATGTGTTCAAGAATAAAACATAAAATACATCAACGATTAAATGTACAATTATAGAAGTTATTAGTAATTTTAGAGGTCATCACATGGAATTCTATATATCATGCGTGTTTTCTCTAGTTTTTAGTGTAGTATTAATAGATGTATATGTATATATGTAGATGTATTAATAATAATAACTTTTTTTAATAGATTATACATGTACCTAACGTACATTATTTTGGTATACAGTATATTGTAATGCAATTTATGGCTGTAATATTGTATGCCGCAGGTATATTATTATGTATTACTTGTCGATTAAATTGTACTTAAATATACAACTGTTCACAGCAGTACAGTTGGTATGTTTTACTTAGTTTTATACATACGCATTTATATTATTTAATTGTTTTTTTCACTGTAGTTATTTTTCCACCATATCTACATTTTTAATGCTTGCTACAACTGTTAAATAAGGACTCGGCATAATTCGTTATTATTATTCTTTCTATACATATTTTGATTAAAAATTATATTACGAATTTAGGCATAAATGTCCTGGAATTTTAATAACTAGACTAAATCATTCGGCTTACGACAATTTGACATAACATTATATTAGTTTCAACTTACGATATATTGATTTCATTGTATCATCATTCAGTTACTAGAAGGTATCATTGATTTACTGAAGTAATTTTAATCCAAAAGCAATAAATTTGTTTTCAATTTTATTTAAGATTATAGTTCTTTATTTATATTATTACTTTCTGGAACATATATATATATATATATGGTCGCCGTACTATAATTTAAATACATTAGTTTACTTTTTCTTTATGTTGTTTTTAAATTTTAATATACAATGTATAATTAGTATGTCAATTTGTAAAATGTATAAATTATTATTTATTTGGTTTTTTGTTATTTGTACCTAAGCTTTATAAATTACCAATAACATTATTTTTAGTTTCTGATTAAAATTTAAATAAATTAGGGTTTCCATAAAAGCGTTAGATATGCTTTGGTAATTTGGTAATTAATAATTAATCATTGATAATATAAAATAAACGATTTAGTTATCGCGTCATTTATTTTATTAAACCACGCACTAGTTGCTGAAAGATATATAGATAAAG
This sequence comes from Invenusta paracnida, assembly GCA_036023295.1. Lineage (NCBI taxonomy): Eukaryota > Metazoa > Platyhelminthes > Proseriata > Coelogynoporidae > Invenusta > Invenusta paracnida. The sequence continues at coordinate 21,846 of JAYRBW010068384.1, read as the reverse complement.
CAATGGTGTACGTTAGAACTGTATTTTTACCAAACAGCAGTTTCTTAATAAAAAACTCAAGAAAGTCATTCCGAAGCAGACATTCTTTTATTCAGTATGGTCACCTTCTATCTTCTGAACTCATAATATTGTATATGATTTTTTGTTTTGAGAATTCAACTTAAGTATATCGATCCAAAAATATTAAAACATTGTTAAACTTAATTTGGAATACATATTACATTTTTTAATGAAATACGGTATTTAAATTCAGTTGTCATCTATAACATAAAAACTGTATTTTATCGTGTAAAATGCCTCATAAGAATAAATGCAATTATTCAGATAACTAATCTGACTATTAATCGAAATATAGGTATTGTTAATTAGGCATAATCGTGTAGACGTATATAAAAGGTTCTTACAAACTGTCTGACACAAACTATCTATGCAGTTGATAAATTCTTGAAGGATATAAGACAATGAAGAATAGTTGTATTATATTTAATTTTAGCATGTTTATAATTATAATTTTCTAGAAGTTTCTGTAGCGTTACTAACCACTGCTGTTTACACTGTTAGTCCACTGTTAGTCCACTGTTTAGGAGACATTTTACGTACCTAGTGCTTTAGAAAGTAAGTTCCGATGTAAATAGGTATAACAAATAAATTGCGTTTCTGCAAATTAAATTTCTGTTAGTATCATTGTTTATATATGTGATATTTAGTGCACAGCTTTTATGGATATTTATTTAATCAATATTTATATGCTTATAATGCCCCTAACACTTTGGAAAGATTTAATTTAAAAACGAACCAGTTATAAAAGGACAATTTATTCAATATATTTTTAACTATTATATTTTTGCACATGCATGTTTAAAAAATTCCAATAAAAATTAAACAATTTTATTTTTTTATGCTTATTGAAAACATTTTTTTTCTAGTAACTTATACAGAAAGCCGGATGCGTCTAAAATTGTAAATTAAATATGCCGGATGAATGCCAGTTTTAGGTTCCGGATATCATTCGAGTATTAATAATTAAATTTCATTCCTTCTATAAAAGGATGTCCATATAAATAATGTAAATAATATTTATATTACAACAAAGTGACTATTTAACAATAGTTACCAGTTTTGAGAGATTGTCAAAAATGGTATCATGGTGCTCCAAATTACATATATACAAAGAATATAATTATGTACATTAATATAATATATATGTGTGTATACTGTATACTGTAAATATAGTATATAGTGTACAATGTATATATAGTATATAGTGTACAATGTATATATAGGTAGCACCTATATAGTGTATAGTGTATATATATATATAATAAATATATGTATAATACTACAATACTTTGTATTTATCAGAATATAACGTGGATTTTCTGGTTGAATATTATTAGTTAAACTATGTCATTTACCTGAGTCTTTAAAAACAAATCGTTATATAAAATTACATTTTTATTCTAGTGGCGATCTTTTTATACTACCTATAAATAAAACGTAATAGTCTACTATTTTGAATTAGTATTTTCAAACTGTAACTGTTAACTAATTAGGATTAATACTTTATGGTCTCATATGTGTGATAGTTTTAATAATATATTATAAATAATGTATTTTTAATATTATTGATTGTTAAACGTTTGCAAAACTTAAAAAAAATAGAAATTCTTGATGAATTTCTTCATGGGGGTTCATAATGACATAAAATATAAACATGTAATATATTATAATGTTATATAATAATTATTACTGGTAAGAATGTTTATGTTATTTTTTGTTTTGAAATTAATTGATATATAAATACATTTTATATGTTCTTTTATATTATTTAAACTTTAAAATTTCATTATTGTTATAGTTAAAATATACATTTATAATTCGTATATAATATGTACTTAATCATAGAGAAAACAGTCCATTTTTATTGATACCTTTAATGAATTATAATCTACTGCTATTATTATCATATTTTATCAGTTTAATACACCTCAATACTAAATGTTTTTAACATATATATACTAGCCATATTGCTAAATATATGTACTAACATATACTAGTTATAATTACTGCTGCATTAATTATATTTGAAATTCGTTTAATAAATATATTTAATCATTTTTACCACCTTTTACCATTCTGTGAAATGCGTGTTAAATTCCAAGAATTCAATTCTGTAACCCCCAACCCCAGTGCATTATATAGTAGCTAGTACACTGAACATAAAATGACTGTGTATGTCATAAACTATGATGGATCATATTAACGAATCAAAACAGTCCGTAGTTTTCAAATAATGTATGTATTTAAATTTAAAACACAGGAGACAACGATCTTCAAATACGTTATCTTATAAAATATGTCATAATGTGCCCAAACTTCAAGAGCTAAATATATAGGCCGCATTTCTTATATTTTCAGATAACAAGTAAAAATAGGTAGCATAATAAATTTAAAATGACAAACATATGAGTATATTTTCAGGTTATATTTAAAGCATACTCGTAATATCATGGAATATGTGTCTAGCAAGGTACTTTGATGTCTTTCAATATTGAGTAAAAGTGTGTATGAAAAATAATTGACTTTAGATAAAAGTATGTTTAGAAAAGAATTATATTAGTTTTTAATTTAAAGATAATTATTAAGAAAAGATTTTTTCATTGTTGACATGGAAATTTAACATGTTAATATTTAAACTAACTAATAAACTTTTACACAGAAATTGTATACATATATCTGACAATAGTTCATATATACATATAATGTATTCATAATATCCTCACTAAGCTATACAGTATTTAATGATTCCCCGTATAAGTTTGCCATCGAAGTTTGTCAGGACAAACACATAATATTCCCATCGCATAACAGATTTCCAATAAGGCAAGAAGACAGAAATTATCAGATCAAAAATCAAAGCAGAAGAGAAATGAAATAAAACGATCAGTAGATGTTGCAAGAGTAAATGTGATCAGGGGATTGAGCAAAGTAAGAATCGGAATAATAAGAAAACACATTTATATATTTCTGTTGAGGGATGATTTGCCCCTTTGAAGCGTGGAGTCTCTATATATGTATACTATATATTTTAAGCCCACTGATATGTGTCCGTGTTTTTGTATAAATTCTAAATAACTCCATATTTACTATATGTATATAAGGCTGTATGTATTTAACTATGTAATTACCACATTAAATGTGTTATTCATACTGCAAAATCGGTAGATTATTGATTTAAAGCACAACTGTTCCATTATGATTTCATGTTATAGATAAGTCAGTATTATATAAATTTCTCATTTATCTCCATACAATGATAAAAATTAATTGTAAATAGTGACTATAAATTTGACTATAGTGACTAAAAGACACCTTATACAACTATTTGGAGATACTGTCTTTCTGCTTAAGTGAAATATTTGTCTTTGAACGCCTTACAACTTCTTTTAAGAAGATGCCTTACTTGATCACACATACATAGTGCAAAAATTGAGAAATATAACTAAAAAGGTTAAGGTTAAATAAATAAAATATTTTAGAAAACTTGTTAATGTCTAACATTATTAAATTGTACTAATTTGCAGATATTTTCTACAAATTTATCAGCAAACTTGATTTGGATAGTTTGATATGATTATAAAAGAAATAGAAAGTTATAGAAAGCTTTAAAAAAATTAAAGGAGAACCACATTTTTATTATTTGATATGACCAATGAACTAGTGATTTGCGATTCCTTACAGTTTATTTTCTTAAATGTAAACTTTCTTCGGTTCTTTGAGGAATATTAATTCAATTATTTTTATTACACAGTTATACTCATACTAAAAATATTCCATCGCATAAATATACATAATATAAAGATTTATGATCTGTCAACCGACTTTTATAGCTTAACAAAAAAATTATTACACAAATAATTAATAAAAGTAAATTAATAAACACCACTTTACTTAAGATAGATGCACGTTTATTAGCCTAGGTTTATATTTCATCCATCTATCCATCTATCTATATATATAGTAAGGCATATATATCATAAAAATGAAAGTTCAACTTACATAAAGATTATATATTTCAGATTATATTTTAACTAATAAATGAATCGAATTTTTAATGATAGATAGGTAGTACACTTATAGCTTCAATCTCTATAGTTTCAAAGTTCCAGTGATCTTTTTATTTACGCTATAGTAATACACAATTTTATAAATTTATTTTTTACAATAAATAATGTAAGTTCATTTTATTCTTCTTTCTTTAGTTTCAGGACAATTAAACTTCAGTTTCTCAGAACGAGAGGTCTCACTCGAGTACAAACTGAAACGACTCCTCCTTCTTGGCTACGATGTTACCAGTAGGCCAGTGAGAGATGATTGGACTGCTATTAAGACGGTCGTGGGCATCTCTCTTTTTCATATTCTTGACACGGTTAGTGGAAAGAACGTTATTAGTTATAGAAGAGGGTGGTGTAATATTCACAGCAGTAGATTTATTGAATGGATAGTTATTTCATTCATCAGTACTATATTATGCTGGCTATAACAATTAAATATAGAAACAAACACTTTTAAGTCGCGTTTTAATAGAATAATTATAAAACCTTACGTTAATTAATATACATGATTATATTTAGTATTCAACTTTTGTAAGCAACTAAAAAAAAATTAAAGATAAGTATTTTGATTTCTAATAAAAATATTATTTTATTTCAAATTATTTTATTTCAATAATCTATTCCTTATACATATTCAATAAATAATGAAAAATTTTTAATTTTAAAATTTAATAAATTATTATTTGATTCAATAAATGTATATATACGGTGTAACTATAAAGTATTATTAATTAAATATATACAATTATATTAATTGTAAATGCATAGTTTTCAATAAAAATGTTTTAATTTAATAATATTTTATTCAATAATAAAATTAAGTAATTGGTACATAATATGTAAATGAATAAATGAGAACTGATGATTTAATTTAATATTCACATATATATTTATTAATATTACATTTTAAAAAGTGACAGATTTTTGAAGTTTAATAATTATTGTTATTTTCCACCATTAGTCTCTATAAGTATTTCAATACAAATTTGAAAGTGTTAATCAAAATTCCTTCCTAAACGTCAAATGATTTGAAAACCCGTCTGGAACATACACTTATAAACTGGTTGACTATCTGGAAAATGTGTCTGTATAAAAATCCTCAGGCATTTTAAAGTCAAAGTTGTCTAATAAACTTTTCCAAGCTATATCTCTTGTGGTTTTAATCCTAACGGATGAAATACAATATGGCCGCCATTAAAAAAATGCATATTTTGAAGAATTGCTTTACATATAAAATAAATTAAGGGATATAATGTATTGTACAAGCTTCTGGATAATGTAATATTGATAATAAAATATGTAAAATGTGTGTCAATATGTGTAAACAAAGCATCATAAACAGGGTAATATTCAGTTCAACGTGAAATAACATATTTAAAAGTGTCATCTTAAAAATATTAGCCTGTACATATAGTAACAGAAATACTTGCAACGTTAACAAGATAAATTGAAAGAACCAGAAGAAATGATTCCACAAAACTTTGTACAAAACAAATTCGTGCATCCCCGTGGGATAATATTGACATCAACGACAGCAATTTTGATGGTAAAAACAGTTTCCATGCCACACAGATCGCTAGATGGCAAAGATGTCAAAAAGCGGACATAGGACATAACCTTTAATATGACCTTTAGGACATGACCTGAAATGATAAGATGTGGATATCAAGACTGGATGGATACATGGATACAACCAAAGCAACTGTAATTCCAATGGTATCATTTAATATAAAAAATCAGGAAAAATCAAATCACAAAAATCCCATCCATCCTGTAATAGAAGATTTTTGAAAAATAAAAATCATAAGCTACTTTGATGGAAAATTACAAGAAACTATCTAAAATGAAATATGTTTCAACCTACTATTTTACTTAGGCTTACGTGGAAGTGAAAAACTTCCCTATTTCACTGAAAAAAAGTGTCCAATGTATCATCTACTGGAAGAGAATATATACGTATTTATCACGAGATACTATTAAGATACGCGAAGGCACATCTCTAACCAAAAATGAATCTGAAGACTTGAAAAAAGCAAAAAATAAACATAAAAACAAAATACAAATTTACAAAAGCCTGAAGAGGCTTAGAATAATAATAATAATTATTATTTATTTAACGACAATTTCAAAGAAGAATATCAAAGTCGGAGGTACAAAGTGAATTAAGAAAATTATAAAGAGAATAATTCAGTTTTTAATAATTTCTTAAAAATGAACCAGTTCGTTTGTGAGCAAAATTATGCAACGAATTCATATGAGTGTTCCAGATGCGGGGAGCGTAGTAGCTAAAGACACCAGCGACGCCACTACACTTTGGGATTGGTTGGTGAAGACAGGATGTCTTGTGTGACCTCAAAATGATGGATATTGCTGCAGAGGCAGTCGGTCTGAGAACTAACTCAGATAAGGAGGTCCCATGTTGTTACGACACTTGAAAACGAGGCAGCAAATCTTGAAGTCGATCCGTTTACGGATGAGGAGCTAGTGTTAACATATCCGTGATATGAGAATTTCGTAAGTCGTTTAATCAAGCGAGCGCAACAGTTCAGCCCTCTTTGTAGACGTTGTAGGGATGACGTTGTACAATTAGCACGAATAAAATTACAATAATCAATTCTAGAGAACACGAATGCAGCATGAATGAATTGAAACGATCTTTCAACGAGCTTCGACAGGAATGATAGATCAAATACTGGTCTTTAGTTGCTTAGGACTTCTTTGTCGAGACCGGGCGTCTTCAGAAGTGATGTTATAATCGCCTGCTTCTGAGACCCAGGAAGAGTTAATGATTTGACAATATAACGGTGCAAAGACTTCACTTAGTTGCTTAATGAGCCATGTTATAGCAGAATCGAGGCAACAATACTTTAGCGTAGATACATTGAGCAAGCGACGAACATCTTTAATGGGCACCGTTTTAAAAAGCGAAAATTTATAATCACAATATTTGGGATGGAAAGTTCACATGAAGGATTAAAAATCTCAGGAATTTTCATTATTATGTAGGTAAAATAATTCGATAATTTAATAGCACAAATGGATGGTGAATCGAAAGCAAGCAAAGTAAGTGATCGTTGTCTTTGGAATAGAGAATTTGTGGTAGACCACAACTTAGCTAGATCGTAGCTATTTTCGGTAACATGATTGGCATAATAATCACGCTTTATTTCATGAATTAAAATATTGGTTTCATTGCGCTTAAAAGTGAAAGCCTAACAGTCAACAAGCCAAAAGTCAACAAGAGTTTGAAACGCGCGGGCTTTCCTTTCAAGTTTGCATCGAAGTCGTCTGGACTTGGTGATCTCTTGATTGAACTTTATCGATTTATTGATTATATGGAACGTTGATTTCAGAATTATTCATAGAATCAACAAGTGTCTTAAGAGCGATAAAAGAGTGATTAATATCAGACAGGTCGGCGATTAGATTAGTATTAAATGTGTCGATATTTAATGACTTCCAATTACAAAAAGAGATTTTTTCATTTTTAGATTTTGGTTTACTTATATTAAGATTGCAGATAACTAATGAGTGGTCAATAATAGAAAAATCATGAACAGAATAAGATTTTAATATGTTATCACCAGGTCTTGAAAAAATTAGATCAAGAGTGTAACCCACTTGATGGGTTGATTCTTTGACAAACTGAGTAAAATTGTAATGACCATTTGTTTTCTAAATTTGTGCAAAACGATCATTAATCTTATCCACATGGATATTAAAATCACCTACGATTAAAGTCTTTTCAAATCAGGGGTACACTCTAAAAATTCTTCAAACTCAGATACGGACAGATGAAAACTGGACGAATAGGTTAGCACAAGAGATAATTGCTCAAAAGAGCAGAAAGAAGGAAGTGTAACATTAGGAACGAAAATGAGTTTTGGAAAACGAAACCAATACCATCGCCTAGTTTAGATTGATCACGCTGATGGAATTGACTATTGAAGCCGTAAGAGTCAACTTCTTCGTTGGTAATTTATCAAGTGTACGCTGCCATGTTTCGGTGAGGCACAAAATATCGAGATCATTAAAGTACATCTCGCCAACTATATTAGCGACCCGACCTTTGGCAGATATTGATCGCGCATTATGGAGACCGAAATTTACGTTGTTAGTAGAGGTTGCAGTTGGGGGGTAGAATGTATACTTAAATCTAATAAAAGATATCTAAAAGTGAAACATATAAAAAATGTTTGGAAAAACAAAGTAGATAGTTTTATGTTAAATGTATAGGAAAATTGCAACTTGTAACGTCCATATGCAATGCATTGTTTACAGGTGACATTTGTTACCATATTGAAAGAGCTCGGTAACTCATATGCTTATGTCTGTACAATAACAAAACACAAAAATCCTTAAGCACCAATAGATTAAATAGAAGGCTTTATATTCATTCTGAAGAAATCGTGTAAAGTCTAAAACTAAGATATTCAACGAAACAATTGAAACAACAAATTCACGTTTCAAATGTATCCAAATATTCCAAAATATTTATGTTACTGAAACTGTCTAAAAGTTCAGCATAGTGTAAAGGAGCATTTGAAATGCATTTCAAGGAAACATTTAAAACTTTTACATTTAATATATCCAAAAACTGATGTTGATATCCTAATATTTACTATCCATTAATCATTTGAAACACTTTGCAATGTTTGTTTATTGCAGATGTATGTTCTAATCAATAAATATTTGATGAAAAAAAGTATTTTTATATACGTATTGTCAAAGTATTTTTTTTAACTTTGCTGTCAATAATCATGTAAATATAAATGTGTTGCAGTCATGCATTATTAATTAATATGGAGTATGTATCATTTATATTTGAAAAGAGCATAAAAGCATGTAAAATAGTATATACAAATGAAAATATGAAATAACAAATTAATGTTAGAATATTTAGGTGTTGTTAATATTTAATTCAAATTTATATACACGCATATTTTAAAATATGAGAGTTTTATAAAATTATTAATAATTACAATAAATATATTTTTTTATTTATTCATGAAACTTATTCATGAAATAACAAAAAATAAGTTTTCCTAATGTCAAGAATCAGTATGTAAAGTTCTTGCATACTACGTTTGCTTATTTTCTCTTTATAATTTTATTATCCATACTATTACAACTGGGAAAATGATATATATTTCTTACGTTTTCATGATTATACTTTTGTTATTGTACTTTATACGCATAGGTAGTATAAATCTGTTAAATAGAAAGAGGGACACTGTTAAGTAAAACAATACGGGCCAGTAACTTACCTAAAAAGCAATGTAGAGCATGTAGATGCCTGCTGGGATTATCGAGTATGAAAACGAAAGTCTTTTCAAATTATAGCAACCTATATTCCCTTTATATATATTTATGTATATATTGAAATATTCAAGATTACACATTTTCAATCCCCTTATGCTACGTAGGTTATTTCCAAAAACTCAAGCAGCCAAACAAAGAGTAACATTAATTTATAATATGTTATATTATGTTTAACACGCATTTTGTTTTTGCTAGATTCTACTATAGCTCATTTTTATATAAGAGCATGCATTATGACTCTTATTTTAAATATAATTTGTTTTTCTCTTCAGTTTACAGAAAGTTATTTTAACTACATAGTAGAACTAGTAGAATTATTAAACTATTTATAAAAATCTATTTCTCTTAAAAATTCGTCTTAACATAGAAGCCGTGAACAAACTTAAAAGGTCTTCCGTTCTTTATCAGGGTGATGAGTCCTCCTCCCCTTCCGTGTTTGGGCATATGGTTTCTCTTCCTATCTTTCCGGACGATCTTAAATACATTCAAGTAAATAGCTTTATCTTCTTTTTAAAACTTGGTTTCTTGTATTATAGCGATATAAATGTTTGATGATGCTGTCGGTCGCAGGAAAACATGTTGAGTATTTATGCAATAAATGCTATTTTTACTGACTATATTTTGATTTTACAAACGAATTAAATCCACTGCAGGCATTGTGATAAAAGAGCAATTATTTTTAATAATTTTATTATTAATGCCCTTATTGTGATAAAAGTGATAAAAGATCAATGTTATAAAAATAATCTGTAATTTTATAATTTGTATAATTGTTCAACCAATTGTATTTTATCGATATAGCAGTTTCAATGCAGTTTTTAATTAATCACATTATTTTTGTTGTTCTGTGTGTAAATTAGTTTTGTAGAATGCGATAGCTTAATACTCAAATACAAACACATATTCATGTATATGTAAAAATCATTGATATTTTATTCAATAGATTGGTCAAGTGTCTGAAATGTATCCACTGGATTTTTTTAAATTTTGTATAATGTACCAAATCAATGATATTTGTATTATTGATGGTTTAAATTTATGTATTGCTGTATGTGAAGAAGCCATACTCGCTAATATATAACTTTTTACCTAATAGATTGGACTCCATTTTCTCTTATTTTATACAATGTACTGATTCCCATTTTCTATTTTCAAATTTATGATTATTGTTTTCATTATAAATAGTGATTATGGCTGTGGAAACATCAGACTAATAAGGTAAATCTAAGAATATTACATACCAACCTACATAATTATTTTAATGTACCAGCATTTAACAGTAATTAAAAAATACAAATATTCAATTTGATATGTTGCAAATTTCTGTAATAATATATAAACTTTTAATACTACTTTGCGACAAAATATACCATGCATAACTAGATATGTTACTTAGTTTGGACTATTTTATAATACATTATAATGAGCTGATGGTTATATAGTTTAAATTTAGTATAAATATAATGTATTTATTATTTTAAAATACTATACAGTATACATTTTATACAATGATCTTAAAATAAAAACATAAACAACATTCAGGGAATTAGAATTGTAGACGTTACGTAAATATATGTATACATATATACTAATTAATTATAAATAGACTAAAGATCTAATAATAAAAGATTTTACATAAATGTTTAAGGATTCGGTGTTAAATATTTGTAAAGATATATGTAGTACCTACACAGACATCATTTTTGAAGCTTAAGTAACACATCAAATAATTTTTTTGAATTTTAGTGCATTTAGATACCCAGTTTATGTACAGTTCGTTAAATTATATAATACGAACAATTATAATTGGTATAGTAAATAATTTATGGTGTGTATATATAAACCATAGAATTTAATCAATATTCCCATACAGCAAAGTCTGTGTAGTAAAATTATAAAGTAAAGTAAATTTGTAAATAAAGTAAAACAAATATTTATGACATAAATATACTTAACTTAAACCTATACTATAAATTGGCTTAGAATATTGAGCTCTAGAGATTAATACAATAATATATTAACTTCTGTAGAGTTCTCCTGCAGGTGTGGTAATTAACAGGGGTTTATGAATGGATTTTTTAAAACTGTCATCCCCGTCTCATCTGATGTCCAAGATGCCTTGTTATATATGTTTGCTGCGTCTCATTGTCACCGGTTGGGGATGGTATTCTCCTCTCTGTCGGACTGATTCTTGTAGGCCTCATGTAATGTGTTTTTAACAAGGGGCGAGTAGACCACTCTACTAACCCATCCTGTTTGTTTTGTTTTCGGAAGTCTGAGTAATTATTTTCACTCAAATCTTTAGCCATGATATTTGCGTGCAAACTACATAGTAATCAAACTAATACGTTAATAAGCAACCTAACACTTGGTCAGCATATTATTGAATATACACAGGTTGGAAATACACGATTCTCTTCATGTTCATGTTCATTTCATAAATAATTTCTAACAATTGTTGAGCATGTATGCATGTATATAAGTAATATTTATGGAAACATGTCCAATATTTTGAAGAGAATTGTTAACATTATTCCTTGTATTCTGAATCTCCTGATAATAAAAGGCAGAAACTAATTATATTAATATCAAGCTCATCGATAACAGTATGCACTATTATCTAGTACAACAATGTAAATATAAAAACGATAGTTTTTGGTAAATATACAATACGACCATTGTATCATACATAATTTATTATGCAATGTATATTACTAGAAGTTCATTTATTTGTGGCTCAGTGTTCCATAAAGGTAATAATTATTAAAACAATATAAAACATTGATTATGTCTGTTATGTTATTGAATATTTATTGTTTAATTATATTAAATGTGACAAAACCATTTACATACTCAATCAAATAAGCAATTAAATTTCACATTTGTTTAGTAAAACATTTAAATTTTTAAGAAACATGGATTATTTTCAAAATATAACTAGCATAATTATACGAATGATACTAATACACAATTAACAAAATTAGTTAATGAAGCTAAATGCAGATTAATGGTTATCGTTAAAACCTAAATATAATTTGAAAAATGAATAACAAATTCGCGTTAAAATATTAGACATAAAAAATATAAGAAATATTTTAATAAGTACCAAATAATTCTTTTTTTTCATTGTTATGACAATTTATACATCTATCGATTTTTAAATCTTCAATATATATTCCAAAATGTGATTTATTTAAAAATATTGGTATACCTACGTTTTTTTAGAAATATGATAATTTTTATGAAATTTAAATTGAAAAGAGTTATATTCGGTATCTACTGTTATTTATATACATAAACTATACAGATTAGCTCGTTTTATTGAATACAGACTATATAATTTTGCACAACTTAATTAAATTAGTGTAATTATTTAAAAACATTGTTTTAATATGGCCAATACTGATGTATAGTATATAAATAAATTAATTAAGTTTTTATAGTATAAATGACACATAAAAAGAATACTAACTATATACATATATAGACTTTACAGCATATTTATTTACTACTGCATATTTATTATTTACTCTATCTTTATATTTGTTCATACTTAAATATATTAATTTAATTATTCAAAATATTGATAATATTGATAATATGTATGTACATACTTTTTCTTATAGTTTATGGTTTTAAACCCAAAAACTAAATTACATTTCACTGAACACTGTGAATATGTTTAAATCAATTGCAAAATTGATATAAAAGTTCAAATAACAATAAATTAATGCAGTAAGAAATAATAAGATAAAACATATTTTCGATTACTTTACGAATACTTAACTAATTGCATAGATATTGTATCCTTCATACACATTTGTGTACCTATGTAAATACCTAACAATATCTATGACTAATTCCAAATAATGAAAAGTATAAATTATGTTTAAGTTTTCAAAGTTTATTGAACATACATAAATAAACGAAACGATGAGTTTAAGGATTAGTAGTAAACAGATGTGTGCTTCTAATCTCTATCTCTCTTCCAGTGCTCAATTAACGTGAAGTAAACATTTGTGGGCATGTATAGAGGGGTGTAACAAAAAAACGACTGTTTTCCAAATCCAAATAGTTTGTTGAGTAAACATTGAGTACATTCAGGTAGGCTAAACAAGCACATAGAAAGTTATACTGAACTCTAATGAACAAATAAGATGTATGCACCATGATTATTGATTACCTTCTGGTAGTGAGCCTTCGTCTTCTCGCACTGTTTCTTCATCAACGCATCAGTGTCGTGTCTCAGACCCAAATGCCATTACATCCGGGATGTAGATTTGATGCCTTTCCATTTCGATCTTCGAGAATATAAAGCGGTTACAGATGTTTGAATCAGGAGAGTAAGGAGCTCGAGGATGGATGGTAGCATTCTTTGAGACAATGAAGTCTTTGGTCGCAATTGACACATTTGGCCTGGCGTTCATGTTGGATGATTGAATTCTCCCATGAAATGGCTTTACCACTTTGTTTCAGTTTGTAGGTGGAGAATGATAAAAAGGCTGCCTCCAAGATTTCACTGTATATTTCAGAATTGACAGATTGAAGTCGACGAAGCACCATGAATTACTCAGTCCTTCAAAGTCCGTAACGATCAGAGCCATAAACTTCAATGCCATTGGAGACCTTTTAGAAGTTGTCGGCACATTGATCGCTTACATATTTCAGTTTTGAATCATTAGTAAAGATGTGAAATATTTTTAGGCAGGCACCATGCAAATATGTAAACTTTCTACAATAATAATAATAATATTTATATTAATATCGCAACAGTCATCCACAGATTCTCTCTACATACATAGCATAATAGCATATACGGCTGTTTTTTACACCCTACAGTTACTGCATATCTGTCCCTTAGTAACATAACAATTTAGAGAGTATTTTTCAACCACATATAGTGGAAAATTCTAATGTATACACATAAACAAGAATTTTAAATATTTTTGTATAATCTTGTAATTGAAATAAAAACTCACACGAAATAAAATTGTAAAATTATGTGGGAATTTTAGAGTTTGAACGCGTCTTTCAAACAAAATAGTTCTTGTTAATAACACAGAGAAACTATAGTCAAGCAAAAATCATACTTAATTGACATACACTCGTTCACTCGTGGCAAAAATATTATACCCGTTTATCAATTATAAAATGTGCATGTTTAATATCATGTGATGAAGTTTTATAAACATGTTTTTTACGTGTTTAATATTCAATATTATATATTTTTAAACAAAAACAATATACAATTAATATTACCAACATTCATTTTCTATGATTATTGATTACTCATTACTTCATATTAAACATGCTATTTTTTATAATTGATAAACGGGCACAATATTTTTTCCACGAAGATATATACTACTTATCTTGGATTTCGAGTGGCAAATTTATTTAATTAAAACATTTTTTGAAATTTTTATGTATATATAAATTTCAATGTTGGGCCTTATGTATTTGAACGTTTTGAATTGTGCATGCAAATTTTGATTTTCCTGCGTAATATTAAAATCAAATTGTGCGCATTAGTTTTGTCTTATTCCCGTTTTTTATTAAATTTGTATTGCACGCTTTATTTATTGAATGATGTGCAGAAATATTTTACGTTGTTAACAGACGTTGGCAGTAACTGCTTACACATTTTGACGCCATAGCTAAATTTAGCACCAGTAGTGGAAGAAGGGTTCCCATAATGGTCGAGAAGTAAACCTAGCAATACTACTATGATCAAATTGTTTTATAATAAGATCATTACATCTGTCTAAATTCATTATCTTTTACGTTAATATATATATAATGTTGACCCTGTATCATTTAGCAATATCTAATTACATTTAAAAGATGTAATTGAGATTTTTGTTCTATTTAATTTGAAGAAATATACATACCTTTTATATAATTTATAATTATTTTAAAAGTAACACGAAGGAACTATTACAGATTTTCAGATGTGATAGACAAAATATAAATCAATTCATTTCATGAAAATTCACCAATTCAATCGTTTAAAGCTGAAATATACAATAAAGACTGTGTCAAATATTATCTTACTAGTCTCAGAGGATCGTCGTATAAAAAGTCGTTATGATGTGACAGGTTTTATTGTCCATATTAAACTAAATATAATTTCTTTAATAATGTTGTGTCTGTTGTCATATAGAGATAAAAGCTATTATTTATTTTCAGTTATTTGCAATCAATAATACTTTACTTCAATTTACATTCAGTTACTGTGAAAAATCTAACTTTTCTACTTTAAGTAGACAAAATAAATACTTTTGTAAGTCTTCCGTTTAATATTCCAACCTTTCAATTTATAAAAATCAATCAACATAAAATATACAAACAAATATCAACAAGAAAATGTTAATTGGAATATGCAAAACAGTAAATAAATGGACGTTAATAAATATCACTTTATTTCATGAGAATTATTGAATTAAAAGCAATCAACAATACATTTTAATTCACAAAGAGATTCAAGACAATTTTGTTCCCTCTTCAAGTACAACAAGTGTGTAAATATGTTGTCTCAAAACGAGTTGAGAATTAATATGTACATTAATTAATTATTAATATTAACACATTAAAATGTATAGAATTATTGTTGATTGTTTTTACCTTTACTTTTATTTTTAGAACATACTATATACCAAACTTTTATTTTTTTAATTATTTTGATTATTTATTTTAGATAAATGAAATAAAAAATACAATGAATGTAAGAATTTCGTTTAGGATGTTATATAAAAGTATGAAGTTATTGATAGTACACTATTATACAAAAAACGTTTATAGATCAATAAATCAATAATCATCATCATAGACAGTAATGTCTTTGGATGTACAACACATGACATAAACTTCCGTCATTTATCTCGATCCTTAGCTGTCCTCTCTCTGTCTGGTTTCTGGTGTAGTTCCACTACGTTTTCCAGTGGCTGAAAGCCATTTGGTCCGGGACCGGTGTTGCCGTTATCGGTTCGGGTACCATCATTTGAGAGCGACCTTCTTTGGAACCATTAGCTGTCCTCCAATTTGCTGCTATTGTCACCGATTTTCCCGTTCATGTCTCCACGTCTGTTATCCATGTCCTTCTTGGGCAGCCCTGTTCCCGATGACTATGCGAACAACCATGTACAATTGTGTGAGCCAGTTCCTCCAGATATCTTCTTGTGATGTGGTCAAATCAATTTAATTTTCTTTCTTTTCCTTATGTCCAGTATATTGAGCGTTGTCAACCTACTCAATTCTCTCTACCTCCTCTACTAATGCTAACGAGTTTCTTATAGCAGCGCATATCGAAGGCATTGATCCGTTTTTCTATCTCTTGGTTGATAGTCCATGTCTCACAGCCATACTAACACTGGGGCCATTACAGTCGCCCGTAGCAGTCGTAGCTTCACTGACAACCGGATTGTCTTGCTTCTTTAAATAGTGTTGTTATAGCTTTACCAAGTTGGCAGTAGCTAAACTGAACCTGACTTCCTATATGTTGATCTTCCTGACTCAGTTACCATACACCCGAGGTATTTTAAAGTTGCTACTTATTCAAGTTTAGTTCCTCCAACTAAAATGTTCTTTTCAATATTTCGCTTGACTTGCCCGTTACTAAAAATTTGCTCTCCTTCGCGCTTATTGTTTATCAAACTTTAAGTTTCGTCGAGTATTTTGGTCAACTCCTTTAGTTCTTCACTATATTGCCTGTGATCAAATTGATGTCATCTGCGAACCGTACATTGTTGATTTGCTGACTATTAATTATGACTGTGCCATCAAAACCAACGATCGTTTTTTATCAAAATTTCTTCCAAGTAGAAATTGAACAAGTTAGAATACAGGATGCATCCCTCTCAGACACCAACATGACGTAGTCTTCAATCATTCTCAGTGTACTTTTCACAAAGAATTCTGAGGCTATAAACTTGTTCAACTGTGCTTCTACCGACTCTGAACTCAGTGACTAATGAAACTAATTGTAAGATAATTTTCACATTTGTTGTCTTCTTTTTCTTCGGAATGAGAATGAGGATAGATCAGGTCTAATCAGCAGGCCTATTATATTTCACAACATCTTGTAACAGATTTTTAGTAACTGTGATATGATCACATCTCCGCCATAATTTAGTAGCTCACTGGGTCTATTGTGGTCTTATTATGTTTGTGTTTACTTACATTATTCTCAAGTTCTGATCTGGTGAACGGCGGAGTATTCACACTGGGTACATCCTGCTGCTATTGTTGTGTTTGCTTGTTTGTTAAAGGCGCTCCGTCACGCCCGGTCTCCCGAGCGTGCAAACGTAACCGGGTTCTCCATCAGTTCGTACAATGGAGGTGATGTTCCCCCAAAGATACGTGTTCTTTTTGACGCTGTTGCAGGACAGTCCTGAAACCAATGTTCAAGCGTTTCAGGAGCCATATGCCACTTAGAGCATATGGAGTCAAACCTAAGCGGAATAACCGCACGGTAGGCTGCAAGTCCTTTGCAGTGCACGCTTCGGAGTTGGGCTATCATGACTTGCTCCCTTTTTCCTATCTTGAACTTAGTCTTCTTTTCGCTGCCGTATATCCATGCTTTCCGATTGTGTTGTGTTGTCGGTGATTGTCTCTTCTCTATCTGCCTTCGTGTCCCCTACTATTCCCTTTTGCTTCTTCGTCCGCCAAATCGTTGCCTGGCATATCTTATTATTATTATTTCTGGGGTTGCGCCTGGCTCTGTGGAGCAGCTAGAGCATAGTTTACCCGCTTGGATCGCGCCATCTTTGACTTTTCTCCGTTGGCCCACTCAATCACGATACCTCCCCCTCCTTGGATAGTCCCTCCTAGGGCGGACCCGTCCGTATAAACTGTAGTATTCGCCTGATCGAGGGATGCCAGGTACCGATCGGCTTCTTCCTTGCGTTTGGCTGCATCGTCTGTCCTTCTGTGGATGTGAATATTCTTATGTTATCCAGTACCGTCCAAGGGGGATGCCCGAGTTAATGACTCTCTTTTCTCTTGGGACATTTGCGTATTCACCAAGTATACATACTAGTTTCGTTACTTACGTCTTTCCATCCTCTGGTGCATTCAGTGTTTTCTTGAGATTTCTACTGGCTACACTCTTTAGAGAGCCTTGATCATCAAGTGCCCTTTCGTAGAGTTTGACTGCCATAGATTTACCCCTGACTTCTATGCTTTCGAGGTCTGCTTCAACTTCCACGTCATCTGCTCTTGTGTTTCGGCAGCACCCAGTAATTATTCTAGCTGCTCTGTTTTGTATGGTTTGAAGACGGGTGTCCGCAGTCTTGCCCATCGCTGGCATCCAGGCCCCGCCCGCGTATTCCATGGCACTTCTGATGTAGGTTATGTAGACTTTACGCAGTGTGTCCTCCTCTGCTCCCCAGCCTTTGCTGCTGAGTCCTGCTAGTTGCTTAAGGCAATTGTTGCATTTGGCTCCGATTTGTTGGATATGTTGTCCGAAGTTAAGTAGCCTGTCGAGTTTCACTCTCAGGAAGGGGACGGCTTTACTTGTTTTGATGTTGGTACCATTTTTCTAATGGAGACTTCTTTATTAGCTTCTCGCGACCATGTAGTAAACAGGATGGTTTCAGATTTTTCGGCTACTAGCTTTTGTTTACACATAGTAGTCCAATCGCTTAGTTTGTCTGCCGCTTCTTGGCATTTGGTAACTGCATCGTCTACAATATGGTGATGTGAGGTAATTGCCAGATCGTCTGAAAAGAGATATCTGTCTGTCTCCTCCGGCATCCCTTCATTTTGCCTGGCATATTGACATGCCCTGCGACCAACTGGAGAGTGACTACAGCAGTTCACTCGTTCAGGGCTCTTCTCAGTTGCAGGATTTCTGGATCGCCTGACTTAACTGGGACATTAAGGTCATGCTGCTTTTCTGTCCGAGCAGACTTGGTAGGGTCCTTAATGTTCTGAGTGTTCCTTAATGTACTTTGTTGCCATTCTCAGGGCCGTTACCTCTGTATCATAGGAGCAGGTAAACTTTCTCCCTCTTTTGCCTCTCTTTCAGGATGGGTATAATAACCGCTGGGTTCATCGCTGGGCTAGTCTCAGAGTGGCGAATGGCAGTTGTGATTTCCCCCAAGCAAGTAGTTCCTGGAAACCATCAATGCATTAGGATAGAATCTTCCAAGCTGGTCCTCTTGTCTATTAGGCCTAATTGAGGGAAGGTATGCGTTCACAAGAACTCACCTCTCCTTGTTCTTCAACCATATTTTCATGGACAAAGCTTTAAGAGGGCCGATATCCACCCCTCTCCAGGTACACCTCCATCTGTCGAAAGAGGATGTCCTCCTTTACATAAGTCAGGAGTCCGCCTCCTTTCACTTGTGTCCAATTTGGGTCACTAAGTCATCTCTACGGGTGGCTACGAAGCTAGGAATCTGGGAAGTGGGCTTCCTAGGTAAGCTTCGTCTCCTGGACAAGACAAAAGTCGACGTTCTTTTTTCGCACCAAATGAGCTAGTTTATTCAAATGAGCTACCGATTCAAATACTATCGTCATTCCCTTGCACGATGCGGAGATAATTCCTACTACCATAAACTCTTTTCTCTCAGACATCAGTGCTCCGAGCGATGGAATGGAGTAAGTACTTCAGTTTGTCAAACACGTGTGGCAAGTCCACCTGTTTTCTGGATCTAGGCCCAAAGTACCTTCTTAGGCAGACCTGAGAACTTGAGATGGTGCTCGCGCCCACATAAGGAACAAACAACAGAGCTTCTGCACCCCCTTAGGTAGGCGTCACAGGTGGGACACTTCCTAGAAGCTTCCTCACATCCCTGCTAGATAGCGTTCCAGCCCGGTTCAGCTCGTCGCAGCTGGTCTCCACCATGACAGGAAGGTGCAATGACATCCAACTAGTGTGGTGTATTGACCTCGAGTAAAAGCTATAACCCCGAAAGGAAAACATGTATGTCAAACTTGCCTACGCTCCCAATAGAGACAAATATCTATTGGGATGCGAAAAAAAAACAAAAAAACACTGCACGTTAGATCACGAGGTGCCTGCAGTGGCCACTCCTAAGCTGAGCAAAGAAAGAGCTTTAACTTCGCTTGCTTTCCTGCGTCATAAACAATAATGACGCGGAGATTGAAAAGAGGCGGCTCTTTGATGGTCCTCTTGGTTCTTGGTAAAGAACTTGATGGTAGGAATTAATCAATTCTTCAATTATGACTGGATCTGGTGGAAGAACCATATGGAGGCCACTGACTTGGCTTCGCCTTTCGGTATCAGCATCTGCTGCTGTACATTCTGAAGGATTGTGTTGACATTGTCTGCTTCATTATTTTATAGTTCTTAGCACACAGTACTCCTTCCACCTACTAGCAACCTCGTCAATTTTCAAGAGCAGCTCCATCCATGCTTAATATCAATGACATTTGTGTTCCTCCGATCCTCAGTTTCTTAATAGTCTCATATGCTAATTCTTATTTTCTGCAAAACCATTCTTCGATAATATTTCAATAGTTCTTTATCAATTTCTCTCTCGTCTTCTTAAATGTCTGTTTCACAGTTTTGCTTGCACACCTATAATGTTCTGCGTCCATATTGCTCAGAAAGTGCTTTCTTTCTTACAGAGGTTTTACATTCCAAGTTACTGTAGTGAAATTTACCTTAGAGAGATTGTTTCGAATATTTTGTGGATTAGGCTCCCACTTAACTCTGCCACCCTAGTTCACTTCAGTGGCAAGTGCGGCCTGTTGTAAACCCGGGCTTCGATCGATCTGATGAGTTTGATTTGTGTGTTCATCATATGAAGTGTTTCATATGTATTTTCATATACATACATATTTCATCATAATGTATATCCTCTGTATATGCTCATGTATATCCTCTGCAAAGCGCAATATGATACTGATACACTTAAATGTCGTCAACCGTTGCCTCATATACTTGCGAAGGTGGTGCTCTGCCATTAATCGAAACTCAATTATTCAGCCAAAGACGCCATTCAATGTCCTGCTTCCAATATCTTCATCATTACCCTGAAATGGGAGGCTTAGGCGTTACTAAAACTTTCCTGAGTTGTCACCTCAAGACAACAGATGGGAGGAGAGTCTCACAAGGGCTACCTTTCGGTAGAATGCCGTACCGTACCGCTTATTACAATGTTAGGCTTAATTTATATTTATCATATGTTTGTTGTTTCTTTTTCGTATTTATAAATTTACTATGAAAGTAACCAAGTAGCCAATTTACATGTAGATTATACAGGTATAGATGCACGAGCTTCAAACCAACATGTAGATTATACAGGTATAGATGCACGAGTTTCAAACCAACATGTAGATTATACAGGTATAGATGCACGAGCTTCAAACCAACATGTAGATTATACAGGTATAGATGCACGAGCTTCAAACCAACATGTAGATTATACAGGTATAGATG
>JAYRBW010068373.1:0-27606 GCA_036023295.1 Invenusta paracnida | reverse complement strand
TGAGATTAATTAAAAGTGGTTCGCTTCAAGTGGGCGTAATTACCCACATCGATTTTGAGCAGGCATAATTTTAATGTTTTTTTTTCAATTTTAAATCTAATCGCATCTATTGTTACCCTAGTATTGATTAATCATATTAATAAATTATGTTATCTATCATGGCCTAGTACATTTAAACTTGTCATAAGTTATTCAATAAAAATATTATTGCATTTTTCGCTTACTATGGCGTTATTACACATACTTCCCCCATACGAAATTTACAACCTCAAATTAACAATAAATTCGAAAAAGAGGAACTTATGCACATTATTTACTAAACCTTGTACCTATCTGACTACTAGGTAATGCTGCCCAACATCATTCCTTGTTATATTATCATTAACAGCCAGTGCGTTTTATTAACTTTACCGAGATATATCATACTTATGTTGTTACAGGAAACCTACCGCTATTTAATTAAACTATTCCGTGAATAAACAATTTAGAATTTCTTATTATTTATTCCTAAAAATATACTAAACGTTGAAGTCATAAAATGCGAATTGCCTTGTAACCAGTGTTGTATTTCATGTGACACAAAAAACACCAATCATTGGCTTAATGATCAAATAATTAATCAATAAATCAATACATAAGGAAATTGCCGCCCAGGTTAACAGAGTGTTCCACGTCGGTACAATAATTGAGAAACACTTTATAATGGTTATAATAATAATAAAGTTATAGTCTCATACGGGTGTGATTATATATATTTATCTGAGGTATACTGAGAACATATAATTGCAGTCAGAAATATCTACACAAGCGTAGGCAGTATAACGGGAAGTTTGAACCCACTGGCATGAATGCTTTGGAATTGAAATGTCTTCTCCGCATTGCATCATCAGTTACAACACACTGTACGTACAGTAAAAGTCGAAAATAAAGCGTTGAGCGATTGCTCAAACAGATTTTGGTTTGTATTCAATAAAGCTAGCTACATCTATAGCTGCTAAGTTGCAAGATAAATTTACACACAAAAATACAAATTGCTCTGGACCAATTGAAATTTAGCTGCGATGCTATAATTTTGTACAAAAGTTTTGAAGCTTATATGTGCGAGTATGATTGAGGAATTAAATTTACGACGAAGAAAAAAATGTGGTTAATGCTATAAAAACAGTTCACTTAATTGAAACTTATTCCTGAAGTTTGTGGAAATACGTACATTGCGTTGAGTGAATATATGGTTGTGTGATCTATAAGTATATGTTCGATAATACTATTTACAAACATCTAATTACAAAAATATTCGATTTCAATTGAGAAAGAAGTTGAAACACACAGTATGATAATAGAAGTCTAAGTTCTATTTAGTAGTGTATGTGAGTAGCCTGACGCTTAATGAGTAAGTAAATGTATTAATTATTCGAATGTAGGACATATATACCTATATACACGTAAATTTATAACATTGAGAATCACAACACCGCAACAACCTTCATTGTGAATTTGTACGAAATTACGCACCAAAATAGTGTATGATAAATTGTATATAAAATATAATATATGCTACAATAAATGATAAATACAACATCGCTGGCTTTGGGATAAAGTATACAAAACTGTCTGTGTGTGAAAGTACATGGATGGGGAACAATCTCAATCAATAACAAATCAGTCAACCGATATAATACAACTTTAGGATTGGCGAGCTGTTAGTTCTTTCTAGAACTAATAATATACTACAATAATGGATATAATAATGCAGATTAATGTATATATAATTGATGCCTTCAGTAAAGTATATATACAAAACATTGCGTAATCGTTGATGTAGAGTTTTACACAACTGCTGATTGCAAAAATGACATAATCATTAAAATGAACTTTCCTAATCATATGGAGATTAATAGATTTTGTTTTTTTTTAGAATTGTACAAGATGATTTCAACTTAAGAATTGACTGAGATGTTTTTTCTCTTTTGACAAAAAAACTGAACAATGAACACAAAATAATGAAAATAATTTATGCAACATTTTTCTGTGATATTCTCGTAGAAGGAAATAAATGTCAACAAATTAAAATTGTATACTGGGGTGTAATACAACTAATGCACTCCTGATTGGATTGAAAACATTTAAACAAAAACAACAATAATAAATGGAAATATTGTTCACAGTTATAGATCATCAGCATGACAGATTCATCAAAATATGTTATGTTGCCAAGTGCATATATTGTTTTCCTTTTTAAAGTTAAACGAATAAAACATAAATGCTTACGATTTTTAAGGACTAAATCTAAACATTGAATATTAGTCGATGGAACTTTTAAACAATTCTACTTTGGAGGTGGGTGTGGAGGTCATTTACTGTACTACTAAATAATTACCAGATAATCTAGTTTAAATAATATAGAAATTTAATTTATAATAATTAACAATGCAGTTTGAATTAAAATATTCTTTTAACGCAACAACTAATGTTTTCAACAAAGAAGTTCGAAATCTTTTTCATAACACTGCTCAAACAGCGATTATATTTACTAATAATGCTGTTTCGAAATAGCATAATGTCGAAATTATAACGAGACGCAGTATCATTTATAAAAATCTCCATTAAAACGATATGATGTTGCATGTGATTCAGTTACATTATTTGAAGTCTAATTATTTATCAGATATTTTGAAAGTAAAAACGATCTGTGTTATTAGAAAACTGTTATATCATTGATTGAGTCTAACTCTTACTAATCAGAGCTTGACACCAATTTCCATACAACAGTAAGCATAGTTTTGTAATACTGAATTACAGATAGTTTAGAGTATATGATTAAGTGAAGTCCATTTCACATTTCTTAAATTAAACAGCTTGAGTTGAAAGCTTATTAAAATATCATTTTTGTATTTTAAATTAAGGAATAAACTCCTAGTTATATAAAAAGAGATACCGAACTCAAGCCAACCAACTAGATTAACAGTGTGACTCGTAAATTTTGAATAAAGGGTCTTACCAGTTTATTCCACTTTTAATCCTTTGACAGTGTGTATAAATGAGTAATTTATCTAATTCTCGATATCTGTGCGTAGCCATTACAATGGTTTTAGTTGGCTGAACGATGAAATAGTTGTTTTTATAAAATGTCTTGAAACATATAAAATATTGTGGTAAACACTGTAAACAAAATATATTCACTTCCTTACACGGGAATAAAGTCTTAAAAATTTTTACGCTACTATACATTTAATGTGTGTCCTTAGAATTCGTCTATCCAATGAAATGACGGACTGTATTTATCGATTAATCGATCGACCTTTCCGTCGTAAACTGTCAACCACCCTCGAAGGACGCTACGACACCGCGCCCGCCTGCAACTGTCCATCGCTCCCACCCTGTATTGCTCCGCCACTCAGGTCCTCAGTCCGTAGAGCCTCCAGATGTTTGAGCATGTGGTGGCGCATGAGACCGTACTGCTCGTAGATGGCGTCCTTGTACTCCAGCTCCTCTTTGTTCAAGATCCGGATGAAGTTCTGCAGTTCTGGGAGACTGAATTCTTGCCACTTGAGGGAGAAAGGAGAAAGGAGAAAGGATAAAGAATATACTTATATGGACTGGTTATATTATAAAATAGGTAATCATTTTACTCAAAAATAGGAAATTTACGCATTCAAAAATGATATTTCTAACAGCAAAATAGCTATTTCTTTCACAAATAATTAAACTCTACCTTCAAGGTGACGTACATATTATGGCAAAATATACTATTTTTAGACACATACAGGAAAATCATAATGACGGCATAGTGGCCCGTCTAAAAAATGGAATTAAACTTCATTCTTTCTTACATATTATGATATTAACAATTTTTTGTATAGTATTTTTGATACGTAAATTAGTATCATTCGACAGCTAAGTATCAGTAACATACAAACATTTATTATATGAACAATGCGAGAGAAGCTTTCAGGAGAAAAAAAGTAGAAAACTATACCTTTCAGATTCGAAATTTATGAATTACCATTTGGATCAGACAAAAACCCAAATAATAATTAGTATAATTAAGTAATTTGTTGTATAGTTATACAGACTTTTTCCGCGCAAATTTTTAAATCTGATTAGATGACGGATCTTATTGCGTCAGTCAATATTATCCTATTTTTGGAACATATCGCCAATAATATCAGTAAATTTCTCTGCTAACGGTTATTTGAAATAAAAAATAATTATTATAAATTTTCAGATCATAATACATATAATACATAATAAAGTAGAATGCATAAACAATTAGAAGTATTTTTTTATTTTAAACGAACATGAATTTCCTTTAGAAACATATTATATTAAAAATGTTTACATAAGCTAAAGATTTCAACTAATAAGCACAATTATTTAATATCCTTAATCTTTAGTTTGCAAAAATATTTTTTACAATCAAATTTGAATAAATTTAGTATTTAAACAACAACACTAAATGGATTAAAACTCACTTTGACTTCACCAGAATCTTCGTTCTCTTGGAGGACAATCCGTTTTTTCGTAAGTGCCGCTTCGAGAGCTTTGCGACCCTCAGCTGCCCAGCTCAACAATGTGACGAGGGGCCGTTCAATGCTATCAAATTGGCGAGCAAATACTGGAAGAAAGCAGATGATAGATCTTAAAAATAACATTGCATAATACATTAATATGTTTGATATAATTTTCTAAATGTTTTAAATGTATGCAAAATTTCTATTAATTAAATATTTTATCAAATAAACAATATATCTAATCTACTACTAAAATTTAAAGAAGTAGTATAATTATTAGCTGAGGAAATATCATATATTAACAAAGTAACGTGCTAATAAACTAACCGTTTAATTATAGTTTTTAATTATTTTATTTACTTTAAAATTATTGAAAAAATATACTATGTAATAATAATAAATTAAAGATTATAGACAGTGCGAAACAATATATAATGCTTGAATAATTGATTTATTATCCGGTCAACAGGTATATTCACCAACATTAAGAGCTTTCGGGTCAATATTTAAAAGCAGTTATACATATTAGTCTGCACATTTTGCAAGTTGTTGCATGTTTTATATCTATAGGGTAGCATTTTCATTTTAACTGACGTAGAACAGTCATAGGTTATACTCTATTACAGAATTACCTATGCTGCTTGCAGATAATGCTGGTACAAAATAACCGTCATAATACAGTAAGACACAAACAAGCTGCTCAAATGTAAAAACATATTTATCGCCACATCACAATAATATTAGCCAGCTTACTTAATCAATTTAAATTTCAAAAAAAACTGAGCAAATATTAAAGCCCTGTTACTTCAAAATAAGGTATTTATTTTAATAATGTTTCACAAATATTTCAACGAAAGTAACAAAGACAAAAGCATCACATGTTTAATGGCTATATATTCATAAACTTTATTAAACGTATAATATTAGATGTGTTATATTGATTGCTAGATTAGTTTACAGCCAAATTTTAAACTGTGGCTAAATAAGATAAATAATCAAGAAAATGGGAACTTATTGCTTTAAAATATCGTTTACGAATAAAAGTATCACAACTATAAGAACTACTCTATATACATAACTCAACAATTTTACAAGTTGTTTGAAAAGTTTGACAAATAATAAATGTATAAATAATATATTAATGCATTATACAATAGCACGAATGTGTCAAATTGCTTCATTTGTAATTACTGAAGCGTGTAGCTGAATAACACAAGTTTTTAAAAATACAACTTTCTTTAGATGTGTAATTGTTTCACCTAGATATATATTCAATTATATTGGATAAAAACCTAATAACAATTACGCTTTGCGTCTACATTTTTATTAAATTTCCATAGCATAGACTTATAGATAAACTACAGGACGCACGCACCCCTTTAAATTTTGGAAATATTTTGACGACAACATATGGCGGCGGTAAATCAAGTATAGTAAGTTTATTTTGGTTTGGAAACAAATTAGACATATAATTATTAATTCGTAGGTAAAAATAACTATTTACAATTGTATACGAATCTCATAATTTATTTATTAAAATATATTGTTCCTGTATTTGTTTAAAACGGTTTTTCTGAATTAATTTAA
This sequence comes from Invenusta paracnida, assembly GCA_036023295.1. NCBI lineage: Eukaryota > Metazoa > Platyhelminthes > Proseriata > Coelogynoporidae > Invenusta > Invenusta paracnida. The sequence continues at coordinate 21,508 of JAYRBW010068373.1, read as the reverse complement.
TTTGAATCATAATGTACGGCTGTTTATGACTATGTAGTTTAAAGTGAACAGCATGTTGTATTCATTCATTTTTATTATAATTTACACAATAAATTTAGGAATATATTAATATCCAGTTGGCATACCTATTCCTATTCATTCTAAGAAATTATAATATTGATTTGATTTATTAGTGTACTTTTTATTTGTAAGTATTACTATTTGTAATAGTTATTGAGTTTAATATAGATAATATAAAGCTTGGAATAAATGTAGTAGAATATAATATATTATATAGTTACATAATTAATACTTATAGGTAATAATAATTTTATTAATATTAATAATAATGCGTCTTATTTTTTAAATATATAAATATACATTATATTAATAAAACTATTTGGTCAATTATGCCATAATAGTATATCTAATATTATTACTATGCTTATTATGCTTAGTATGTGTATTGTAGTAGATTAAAAAATAAGCTATTCTTACTTATATTTTTACCATCTATCAATAACATTAATATGTTTAAAAATTGAAGACGATGACATAATATAATTCTAAATATTTATAAATATAACTATATGCAGCTACATATGACATAAATACCTCATAGTACACAGATATACTATCTGGTCAACAACGGATATATATACAAAACAATAATATAACTTATTCAGATATATTATTTTACCCTTAAATCATCAAAGTTAGTTATAACAATAATAAATTATACTCAGACTATACTCCTAGTATGATTTTTTAGAATAAATCTGAATGTTACTTTAGTAAACATTGTAATAATTAAAATATCATGTTTTGATATAAATTAAAAAATATATGCCAATATTTAGAATTAACCATAAAATAAAATTTTAAAAGAGTTCATATATAAATGTTGAAAAATATTTTAATAAAAACATAAAATATAAATATCTTATTATTCTTTAATTTATGAAAAAATACTAAATTTAATAATAATTTACATGAAATAAATCTTCTGTAGAGCTATATTTCACATGGAAATTGTCTTATTAATAATTTAACTAGTGATATCAATAGTCACTTTTAATGTAACTTTATATAGTAATATTTTATTAGTTTTCATAGAAATAGAACAGTTTTCTAAAAAGCTTATATGTATTCATTTTAAGTGTATATTAATGATAACTTAAAAATATCATACCAATAGTATTTTATAGATTAAAAAAAACCAACAATAATTTAATTATAATTTTGCAAAGATTAGTTATGGTAAACATGAATTCATAAAAAGTTTAATTTTATATATCTTTAATTTAATTCTGTTTAATTTTATTTATTTTAAAATGCATATCAAAACTATAAATATATATTAATAGTAAGGCATAATTAACATGTAAGGCATAAATGAATTTATCAATAGCAAACAAATGTTCAGGTTATTTACTGAATGAGTCTAGCTGTCTAAGTAATGCTTATAATAAAATATCTGACTGAGAATTATAGAGGGTTCAATTCCCTCTTCTTTTATATCATGCATATAAATATATATATACATGAATATTCTCTCAAAAGGATAGCTTGGTTGGCAGAACACTCAGCAGTTCTATAATTTAAGCAAACTATGTATGATTTATAAAATGTGAATGTGCACATATGATTATTGTAATATGTAATAATAAAATTACATATTAATTATGCAAGTAAATGCAGTAAATAATTACACATTGATATGAATAATAATTACAATTCTAATATACATAGCATGTAATATTATAGCTAAATAATTAGAATATATGAATATATTTTTCCAGTTGCTTTTTGAAGATAACTTTTTGAAGATAAATGCATTATAAATTATAGCTAAATTAATATATAATTTTATTATAGGCTATACCGAAAAGGATGCGCGGCTGTATAACCACATGTCTTTATTCAATGTTGTTTAAAAAAATTAATCAATACAAATAAAATCGTCAGTGTTCTGTCATGTGGTAGGGTAAGGAAAAACGCTATTCTATGTTTTTTAATAATATTTAATATGTTTATATATAAATTATTTTAGTTTTATATAATAAACAGATATCTATACAGCCGCGCATCATTTTCGGTATAACCTATACATAAAAGTATTCCAAATGCCTATATGTTTACTATTGAAAATGTATCATGAAAAAATAAATATTGAATAAAATAAATAGGTATCAATATTGAAACCCAGTCTAACAAAGTGATTAAAATATGTTTTCTCAAAATTTTGCGAAAATCAATAAAAATCAATATTGGAACCTAAAAATCAATACTGGAACAGCGATGTCCCTCATTTTTTCGTATCTTAGGTTACATACACCCACATGTGAATAATTCTAAATATTGTCAAATATTTTGGAAATGTAGAGCTTTCAATATGATATAGCTTTGTTCCTATTTTTGTACCCCTAATTACACCCTAGACCAAAAAGCATTTTCCTAGTAATACATCTGCATTCTTGGGACAACTTCAATAGTTTTAAGAAATAAGTTTTCAGGATTTTAATATTTAATAGGTACAGTCATTAAAAACATCAAACACAAATCCTCCATATGTTGTCAACATCAAAAACTAGTGTCACGTCCTATAGTATATAGATGCCCATGTTCCATAGTATAAGTAAATCGTATGTGGTTCGTATATATAAAAATAAAACACAAACACTAGTTTAGCCTATACTTTAACCTAATTTAATAGATACCATAGAAATGTGAAATGGGTAGAAAATGGACAGCTATGATTACTATTAGAATATTCATCATGAGAACGTCGATAACCGCTAAAGGGTGAAATTCCAAAGCTATTTACAGATCAACGTGTTATTATAAAAAACTGGAAAAAATATATAAAATATACATGATTATTAAATGATTATGCTATAAATACTTAGCTAAGGATTTACATTTTTCACATGTGCAAAAAGCAAAACCCTAGCTATTGTTCAATTTGTGGTTGTTTCCTTATGGAGTCACGTGATAGGATGTCTGGCCTTACTTCGACTAGGAATATGTGCATATTTTTTGGAGTGCGGTTTTGCTTCTATATCCACTTCTTTATCTATGATGTTAGACATCCATAGTTCCACACATCATACACAATAATTAACATTTTGTACATTTTGTAAGTCTTACCAGTGGACTCATTTTCCAGGGTGTGCTCGAACAAGGCGAACTTCCTCGGGGACTCCTGAATGTGGAACTTCTTGAGAAGGATATCAATCACTTCGTTGGTTGTTGTGGAGCTGCATTCAGAGAGGAAAGGAAAGGAAAAGAGAAAAATTGTAATATAGATAGGACATTGAAATGGCATTAATTTAAGGGTGGGCTTTAGAAAATGATACGAAACTAATAAATTAAAAAATTCAGAATGAATGTACACGGAAATATATTCAATATTTTAATCAAAAAATTTTAAAAGCAAATTCAAAATATACATTGATTCAAAATGACAAATGTGCATATGCAATCAAAAATAATATTTATACCAATATTATACAACCTAAAATTATTCGTTGTACATGCTGCTTAAGCGATATTAAATTGTCCAAACATTATATTAACAAAAGCTTTTAGAAATCAAAAGAGAGGCGATTCGTTTATTAATTCCGGAATCATTCGCGAGTTTCAAATTCTTATCAATAAATGAACGGGTTAAAATTTATTCTCAGCGCTCTAGTTAAAATCGTAAATAACAGCAAATCATGTTGCATTACTAACATTGTCAAACAAATCAAAAATGATGTAAAATAAATAAAATAAGCAATTTTAAACAAATAAATATATATTATCCATATTTTTACAAAACATATGTATTTCTGTGTTATTGAATTACCAATATTTGAAGTCAAAATCGATGTAACGCACTTTTCTAATACAATTAATAAAACATTTAAAGTTAATTAACTCGCATATCTTAATTAAGAATAAAAACACTGAGACATAAAATTATAGTTCAACAGATTAACTTCATTACTATCACATTAAAACTATTTTAGGCAATTAGGTACTGATAATTTGTCAATAGTTATCAATAACTTTTAGTAATTAAAAATCAGAACAATTTGTTTAGATAAAAAAGGAAAATAAATTAATTGGGGTATAATCAAATAGATTTTCGATCTAAATAGGCTATGATAATAAATCATCAAGGAACGTAGAGATCTTATGAGATTTTCATAATTTGCTTTATTATGTTAGGCAAATACAAATTATTAAAATAATTTTAAAAGATATATATATATATATATATTATTATTATTGATTGACTAACTCATAAAATAAAACAAAACAAAATCGAACAAAGTTGTCCTGTCAAAATAAGATATATTTATGAATATTATCAAATAACTTAAAATAGTAAGTACAAATATATACATACTTGTTATACAAAACATTATTCATTTTAAAATGAGCTTATTAGAGTGGAATGACTTCGTTTATACATATGTGTTGTCAATAAATTCTTTCTCATCTAGATGAAAGAAATGGTGCATAAAATTTGGCCGATTGCATCAAAATCATTGGAAACATCAACAATTAATAGCAGGTTATAGGTAATTTAAGGTTAAAATAGGCACCTTTTGGTACAATATAAGACACTGATTGATACCTTAGTTTCCAAAAAACAGGTTCATTGGAAACCTAACACTATTATCTACCGTGAGTAGACTTAAGTATTGGGGGTTATATAATACTTGCAATACTATAGTTAACGTGCCACTGTAAAATGCTATCGGCTAACAGTGATACAACACAAAGAGGATTAACTGCAAATGGGGACACATTTTATATTTACAATTAACAATCACGATTACACAATCAGAAGTAATGGGTACACTTCTATCAGTATTATAAAGGTTATCCATAAGTTTGAAACTGAAAATGTATGCAGATACAGTATAGACAGTTGGAAAGTAACATGAACTAAGTATAGTTGTATGCAATGACCTAAAATCACATCTTTCACAAAATACTAATAGCTTCAACCGTGTCATACGTAGATAGGCATATATTATGAATATTATGTACATTATGTACATTCATAGTTCCTTAAATCAACAGTATTAAGGTCGAAGTATAATCGCCAATATAGATCTAGCATGAATAATTACACATGCATTAGAACGATATAACGATAATGTATTATAAGCCACTTGCTACGATAACATTGTAAAACCAATATAATAATTGCAGCGTATTTATAACCAAGAAGAAATCATTTTCAAACAGCTATATACATAAACACACGATTTTAGAACTGGATTTTTTACAGCCACATGCTTATAAGAAAGCCCCAAACTTGTGGAATAAAAAATAAAACAGAGAGGAAGAGAATAAGACTAGTATAATCTACAAAACTATATCATATAGGAGAACTAGATAAAATTAACAAAATTGTAACTAGATCAGACATGATATTGTATAATGTATCTAGCAAAGAAGTGTATTTGTCGATAAACCTTTATAAACGAACATTGGTCTTTCTTAAATACAACATACTGTGCTATAGAATAGTGTATACAATATTTATACTTTTCCAACAGTCGACTGACTGATTTTATAAAGAAACGGGTTCCATATTATAATCTGTGAGAAACATAAAACCTTGCCTTCATAATTTAATAAAGGAACTATTGAGTGTGGGGTGTGCATACTAAGAAAAGGTTCAAGTTATAGCTCTGTAAATCGTTTTATATCAAATTGAAATTAATTATTAGAACGACTGGTTAAGACCAACTTACATAAAATAAAAATATTCCAATCATTAGAATTATTCTAATCATCCTAAAGCAATGTTTCGGTCACAAAAATACTTTAAAAAACATTATATCTTATTAAAACGAAGAAAACGAAAGTGTAGAATGGAATATCTACAGTCGTAGAGTATCTGTAGAGTCGTATCTATAATAATCAATAAATCATTAAATTGTAATTATTTTGACAATTTTTATTTTACAATTTATTGTGGTATCAATATAATTTATGTTGAATTTTTATTCCAGAAGAAACTATCACAAAGAATTTATCGTAACAATACAAAAACTATATAGATGTTTTACATTGTATTCAATCAAACAAACAATAATAAATGATCTAACCATTAATGGAGCTTTTTGAAGTAAATGGGCCTATTGTATGCCCATAGAATCAACATACAAACATAGGTCATAATTATTAACAAAAATAATAAAGAAACAAAAAGTGAAGTAAGAAACTCAATCGTAAAGAAACCACAATAACGACATCAAGAAAGAAACAAATCAATGGAACTAGTTAGGTAAGAAAGCAGACAGAGAAGCCAACAAACCTGGTTATGTGAAGGAGCTTCGGTGTTCCTCTAGGAAGGAAAAATGAGACAACACCCGCCGGATTGTCAACCACCGCCGGCGATCCAGGCGGAGTGGGTGGACTAACGGCTGCGGCTGCGGCAGGAGTTGGAGATGACGACGGGGATGAGGATGAGTCAGAAGAGGAGGTAGATGCTAGGGAACTAGTGGAAGATGAGCGTTGGGTTTGTTGCATGGACATCTTGATGGGTTTGATGAGGTTCATGAAGATGCGGATGGATCCGGCCACTCGGGGATTGCTGTCCAACTGTTGATTAGAGAGATAATTAATGTTATAGCAATTTTAGAGAATATATTCATTATAATACTTATAGCAATATAAGCAATATACATCAGAATAATAGGTCATACATTTATTAAGTTTTAATTTTATTGTCTTTACATTACTATACTACTAATATTACTGCAAATAGCATGCAAAAAATCAGAGTAAAGTTTTAAAATTGTCAGTTTTGTTATATTGCCAATACATATTATAATACTTAAATAGCAATTTAATAATATGCAATAATATGCAATAATCTTACAGAATATAATTATAATAAAATAATGGAGCAAAAAGTATTGCAGTCCCAGTGAAACTTGTTGGATCACACTTCAAACCGAACGTTAATTTTCTACTAACGAGGACAATATTAATTAAATCAAAAATTGGAATTACTGGGCAATTTAGTTTACACTGATTAAATTTTCACTAAGCAACTGATAACTTCTTATATAACAAAACAAAAAAGCGTAAATTAACAAATAAATTATTTAACTTTATTTTTGAAAACTTATTATAATAAGTTATAACGTAACAATGTTTAAAATTCACACCAAAGTATTTTCAAATTAGTGTATTCATACATTTTGATAAATTAATTTTACTACATTGTTTTTTTTTGTTTTGTACAAGTTTGTCATTTTAACAACTACAAAGCAAAGTACAAATTATGATATAAAAATAACAAACATTATCTGATAATTAAAAATTAAAGAAACGCCGAGGTATTAATAAAAAGTACCATGTTACAGTAAATAAGTGAATGTATAAGAGATATCTATTTCAAGTAGTCAAAATATAATATACAATAAAAATAAATAGTATGACTGTGGTATTATTATGTCACACTTTATTTAGTCGCAGATATGATTAATACTCTGGCGGAAATTAATACCTAATATTTGTCACAATTAACAATTTTAAATACCTAATCACCTGTGATATATATAGTCCCATTCCTAATAAATCAATTAATCAGCTGTAGCGTAAAATACTTTTGTACCTTACAAACTTAGTTACACTTTGTCATCATTGTACAAGTAGGTCAGGTAGTTAGCACAAATTAAGAAGAGACTTCCTCAAAATTTGACCCTCTCGTTATTTCTCTGCATTATTTCTAACTACTCTGATTTAGAACTTCATTTATAATATAGCCAGTCATATGGGGCGGAAAAGCTAGGCAGACCGCCTCTATAGTATAAACAAGATTCTGGTAGTTAACAGGTATTTAACATTGGCTATGGACACATTCGCTCTAGTCTATAATGCGGTTGACATTCGAGGACTACCACCCCCTTTATAACTAAACATGATTTGGTTATCTAAATATCATTCTGTACAGAAGATTATGTGCATAAGTGCCGGGTCATGTGGGTAGGTTTTAATTATACACCTACAATGAACTGTAATTGGTGTGGATAGCGTTTATCAGAGGGGCATACAGACCATAATATCGATAATATGGAACTAACAACTGGCACTTGTAAAAGCAACTCTATCAACGATGAAACATATTGCAGATGACTCATACAGGTGGTCATTAAAGGTAGTAATATTGACTACACATAGGTATATTAAATAATCAATACTCAAGACTAGAGTCATATACATGACGCTAGATTGTTAGAATATTAGAATCCCTCATATATAAAGTTTTGCATCAGTTTTGCTGGTAGTTTTTGTAATATTAACTGTGGTGTGCCATTCAACAAGTCGAGTGTGTAGTTAAAATAGAAAACAAAGAGTACATTATAACGGTCATATGTTTTGATAGTTGTGTTGGTCACACGAAACGTTTCTTAATGAACTGATATTCATTCAGAGATAATATGTATTATATAGTAAAGTATGTTGTACTATTCTGTTATCGCACCCTTTTTATGTAAGATTATCTTTTATAATTTCCAAATGTACTGAATTTATATATTTACAACTAAAATTACCAACTCGAAACAAGTAATAAACGACACAGAGATTTAAAATATCGATTATTTCTTCGTTTGTGTATATTAAACGTGGCAAACCGAACGAATCTGAACTAATATCAAGTTATTTCAAATCTAGTTTATTTGAATTTTGAATAAATATAGCGCACACCTTTGCTTGACAATATTGCGTGAAAAAATCATATCATGTTTATTACTGCATTTATTTTGAAAATTATAAAATATCATTTTACCTTGTATTTTGAAAGAAAAAAGTGTGGGGAAAAGTACCAAAGATGTTTCGTATATTATTATAAAATACTGCCAAAATAACTACAAGTTAACAGCAGTTTTAGATCTTTATTGTAAACAAAGAAAAAAAAAGTGTTTTCTAATAATACAAATTACATACATATTTACTTCCTGCCTACATATGACTTGGGAGATATACATTTTCTTAAATAGCAAAAGACAACACAATTTTATTTAAAAGTATTTTGAAATTATGTCACTGAAATACGATAATAAAATTTTAAATATGAGACAATGATATTTTCACAACAATTTAATATATAATAATATACTATCAATTTGAGAAACATCTCTTTTCTGTAGGTATTTAAAATATTAAAACTATCGAGCAAAAACCGGTAAATTCTGGCAAAACACAAAGAATAAAAACTTTATAATACAAAAAGATTGTATAAAGATTGTATAAAAGATTAAACTCATTAATCTCCGTATATAAAATCTTTTTGAATCCACAATATTTTCTTATTAACCTGTGCATCTTTTCCTATATGCTAAACGACAACGCCCTCAAATAGAACATCGATAACATTACGATAGACACCCCTGGAGAAATTAAAAACTCTCACATGACAAACTCTCCCGACTCATTTTCTCCAAGTAAGTTACCTCTATTTGCACCCAAAATGCATTTTATAATACATACGCAAGCAAGGGTAGTGATCGGTGAAATAGTTATGGATAGAGGATGGCTGGCTAATTATAGGAAGAGACACGAGTTCCCTCTCTCAACAAAAGCTATCATACTATTACAATAATTGTCTGAGAAATGAAAAGTCAATAATATACACAAATAAACTCAAATTCTAATCAGCTGTTCGTAAAGTTTTTCCGGTTTAAGAATTCTATATTTAGAAAAAGTGCAATGGCTAGATGTTTCCACAGAAACAAATTACAAGTGAATGTAAATAAAAGAATAACTAAATTGTAATTGTGCTATTTCACTATTACTTTTATCGGAAATAGTAAAACAGTTTAAAACGGACTGCTTTGTATTTATAATAAAAATAGTAATAATAATTTAATAGTTTTATTTAATTTGAAAACACAATATGTTTCATTATTATGCAGAATAATATTGCCGGTTTTAACGAATAAAGAATAAAGATTAACGCCAACTTATCTAAAATTAATAAAACAATTATTTAATTTGAATGAGTAGATATTTTAATTTATGTTTCACGTTTGTTTTATATAAAATATTGAAAGCGAAATAAAGCACGCATTGAATTGGAAATGTAAAAAAAGGTTAGAATAAAAAAAGAAGAGTGTCAGGGAATTTTTACAATTTTATCATATACAATATTTTGAACAGCGAAGTGAGAAACGATGAAATGCAAGTGGCCCTACAGAAGGAGATATATATCTACATCCTGCTTACTATTTTTGTCAGAATTACCTTAGATAGTACATGACGTACAAAACAAGTAAAATTATTTTCCAAAAGTCAATTTGAAAATTAATATTGGATGTCAAACACGTACTTCAATATAAGCTTATATTTGTCGAGGAATAGATCATGAAATTAGAATTTCTGCAAAAATCCGGAGTTAAAATAGTTCACTATGTAAAGTTCATACCTAGTAATAAAATTAAGGGTCACTAAAACTAACATATAAGAGTTAGGCCAAAGTAAATAACTGTCTAAACACAATTGAAAGTAAAGGAAAAGTGCAATTACTTTCTCCGAGAAAAATATTTTTTGCACATACATGAAAATCAGTTTTGAAATAATCAATATGATATCTTTCATTATTTTATAGATAATTTTTACTATTGTGTAATATATTTTTTAATTATTTACTGTACCTTTGACTTTACGGGTACACTTACAATAATTTGAAAACTATTGTAATTATTATATATAAAAATTGTAATAATAAAAACAGAATAAATAACATACAACTAATAAATTGTTATACTACTTTAACAAATAACAATTATCATACATTAGAAAGGGACGTAGATGGTACGAAGTAGGACGTATATTGTAGGTCGTACATACCTGGATTATGTGTAACAGTTCACTAAAATCATAAAAATTCATTCTCCTATGCCTATATAGCTTTATGCTGCTTGGAAATGTACATATATATGTTATTCGGAAATTTATATAGAGTATTATTAAAACTTTTCCCATATATCATATATTATCATATGATAAATGTTGAGGGAGAGAAAGAGAGAGAGGACTTACGATGCCCATACTGAGTCCCCACCGGTTCCCATTGAAAGCGTAGACTCGAGCGGATAGTTCCTCATCCGGGAGACTGTCGAGACTCTCTTGTTGGTACTTTCCTCCACTGGTTCCTCCCCCGGGTGAGGCGGGGTCAGAGCAACGGATCTGGTGCACCTCCACCTGAGAGAACAGAGGGTGTTACGAAGAATATATATGTGTATAGTGTTCTTCTGGGGTCAAGCCTATATATACAGTTTTGTTAAAGACTGTCTGTGATATTTGGTATAATTAATTGTGATAAACAATAACTAATATGCATATTAACTATAAATATATCATTAACAACAGCTGTCATATTGATAATTCATATTTATATACAATAGAAATAATCATTTTATAAATAATAAATATTATAAAACATGTGTTGATATACAGTTATGTTGCAGTTAAATGCTACATATAAGCAGAAAACCCCCTAATATAAAATAAAAATTCTAATAAACAGAGAACATAGTATTAACTTACACAATAAACTGAGATATTAATTACATTATCAACAAATTGGGTCAATGTATACTTTTACATAATAGTATGCAAAGATCAAATAAATACTGTAATAAATGCGTCAATGGCATATATCGGTAATTATTACTCATACGAATTCTAATCACACAATAATAATATATCACTCCAAATGAGCCTAATTTGGAGTATCTAATTAAATTAGCTAAGTAAACAAAATTTGGCCTTTTGTGAGCCATAATTTAAGTAATTAAATGAGTTAAAAACGAAAATAAGCCTTTAATGAGTTTATATTTCAGATGTTAAATGAACAAGTGACTGATTTAAGGCACTTGTGAGTCAGAACAGGCTATATTAGGTCAATTTGAAACATAATTGAAGACGGCCAACTTAGCGGCATTTATTCACGAGTTTAAAGTGGAAGTTTTTTGCCAATCTCATGACCAAAATACACCAGTTTCAAGCCCACCTTGAGCATATCTCGATAAGCCATGTCCAGTGTACTCAGGTCATAGCGTTCCTGTCCTAGTAAACCCGCCCCCGAGCCCGTCACCGGCAGAACGATTGGGAGGGGCTGGCCGCGAAGGATAGTCACGTGACCAGCCCCACCAGCCATTAGGACGTCGTCTTCGGAGGAGTCGTCGTTGTCCTCAGAGGACGAGTTGGAGTCTGATGAGCTGGCGGCGGCGGCAGAAGAAGGGAGTGAGGGGGGAGTGACCGGGCTTGGGAGAAGGTTGTCGGGGTCCTCGTAGTCTTCGTCCAGAAAGGAGGGATCCAGTTCTGCCGAAAGAGAGAGAGAGAGTAGTGCAGAATTAGTGACTGCTGCTTCCTGATTGGTTAACACAGACACGTTACTACTTGCATCCAATCATGATACGGCATATTGAAGAGTGACTGTGATAATATAATATACATTAATTTAAGCTCAATGCTAACCAGCGAATATTCTTACTTATAATTTTTTGTTAAAAGTAGTCATTCAAGAACGTATATTATTAACTTTTTAATCGCATCAAAGGCAGCAATACAAATTATTTAAATAATCATTAATTTTTTTTAAAGCCATTATACCTATGAGGTCAATCAGTATATCGTCATCACATGTAATTGACCAATCAAATGAATGTTTGGATCCATTGTTTCCAATAGTAACACTATTCTTATTTGGCAAGAATACTGATATCAATATAAACACTGGTTCCAAACATTCATTTGATTAGCCAATTACATGTGCTGACGATATTATATTGATTGACCGTATTGAGAAACAGGAAGATGCTTAGCTAGTGCTCTCAGTTAGTAGAGATTCTCGTTATTTTATAAAATAAATTTGCAATTTTAAAACTATTGCTATACTAACATTCCGACTAAATTTTCAGTAAATTTAATTTAAAATTCAATCGTTTTATTATTCGACCTTGAAAAAATACTACGATTGAACTCGTTTATAATATTATTATTACAATTATAAATGTTAATTAAAGGATATAATAATAATTAATCATTACACAAATGTTTAAGTAACATGCCAATTTATACTCAAAAAGTAGTAGGTAGTAAGTTTTATAGTGTTAATCAGTTAAAAATAAATAGTTCAGTTTGATATATTTCAAAAGTATAATATAAAGCAAAGTTTAATACTTTATTAAGTTGGAGACATTATCAAACAGTTTTAAAATATGTAATACATTTCATTACGGCCATTTTCAGATTATCTTATTAAACTATTTAGTAGGTATGCCTGAAAAATGTCTAAATATAAATAATTTAAAACAATACTAAGTTAAATTGTTGAAAACAATAATTATATAATATAATTAAACATAGTATGCGTGTATACACTATTATATATACATAGTAGGTATGTACCTATAGATAAACAAATAAATATACACCATGTAAAGTTATCGACATAGATGCTGAAAAAGAAAGCTACTCTAACTGATCTACATGTGAGAAATGTTTATCAAAGTGCTGAGGATATAGCTATCGAATAAAAGGTATTAAAAATTAGTCAGAATATGAAAACTTTATAAGCGTGTTAACAGTAGAAGGACAGTGTCATAACCATGTTGTTAACTGAATTAATAAAAACAATTGATGGGTTAGACGGCAGTGTATAATAAGTAAGCTGAGTGAGTGCATGACATTGTGCCTACCCTGAACAGGATGTGGATAGTACCCGGAGATTGCAACTCGGCAATTGGGGAAATCTGGAAACACACATTATATAAAAGTTGGTAGCATAAACGCACACTGACTCGAAAAAGAAATTATAAGTAGCTTTTTACAGCCGTTTTTATTAACGTATTAGTATATTACTGACCTAGATTTTATATGTATAATTTATCTGGGTCAAACTCTCATAAATTGTTAAATATTATTTCTAAATATTTATTTTTGGTTTACTAAATAGTTTGGAGTACTAAATCAATAATTTTCTTAATTTATAAGGAATGCCATAATCAATATTTTTTTAATATATATGAAATATCAGTTTTTCTCTGTACTAATGATATTTTCACCTGTATTGATTGTTAAATCCGTGACAGACAAGCTCAGAGAAGCGTATCAAGCACGACAGATAATCGAAATTAGATTGTTATCTTATGTCGTTTTTAAGGTCTTAAGATATTTTTAAAATAAGCAATGACATCCCAACTTTCGCAAAATATCCTGAAAAATATTTATTTACATTTCAAATTGAAATGTGAGATTAGATTATTACATATATTGAGAAATTGATAATTCACGCTTTCAGAATAATTGGCTTAAAACGTTTACTTTCTGTAAGAAACACGCTTAATACCTATAATATATAAGCAAATATATTTTTATTTTAGAATGAAATTAGGTATATTTAGAAGTCTACCTTGAAAGTATTACTACAGAGTACTTATTGGGAAATCGAATAGCTATTAAAATTCGCATATATAAACATTATCAAAAATTATTTATATTGAATAAATGTTTTGTAGAGTATAAATTGGGAAATATCTATTTTATATTTCCATTGGTAGTGAGTTTTCACTTAAAAGTAGGAATATATATATATATGAACAAAATATACAAAAGCAGTTCCACTCAATTTTATATAAATAACAACTATAGTAAGATCACCTCAATCACTTAGTCGATATTCATAAATCTATCAAGAAACAAACCGTCACAAATAATAAACCATCATTACGAGTATAAAGCATCATGAGTCACGCCAACTTTTCTCCCCAAAACTGGAAACTATCTCTACTAACCGCTCATTTCCTCAGAAAATAGGTAACGTTGTCATCACTGTGAATATATTTCTATCCATCGCTTGGTAACATAATATCCAGGGCAAATGTGGAAGTAGGTATAAAATTGTATAGAAAGAACAACCATAAGAATTCTTGATGAGTGCGTTCTCTGTTTAAGAAAGGAAGGAAGGCGTGGGTGGAACTAAGAGAAAACGAGAGAGAGAGAAATGAAAGGTGATTTATCATCAGTGGATCGATATATCGATCCAACAATGTACCACCGAATTTTCTGGTTACATTGGGGAGAAGGAAAAGAAGGGAAGGGAAGGGAAGGGAAGTGAACAAACACACAACTTTTAAAATAAGTCGGTGACACTTAAGCACGTTCATACATTCTGCGCACATTGAACCATTCAAATTCTCGCCAGTTTGCTGCTATAGCGACAATTAGTGAATTAACTCTAAAATTATTTTCTTCCTCAACATTCCTCGCCGATTACTCTCAATAACATGCTTGATAGTAGGTAGGTATACCTATTGTTAGTGCGGTATAATGTTTGAAATGTTTTTATAATCCATAATAGTGGAACATGTACGCATTAGAACTCTGACCGACAAAGAATGCAATTATTGATGACCTAATTTTCTCAGCTGACACGACTTGAAAATAGATCAATAATTGTGAGAAAAACGCCACAGCTGACTGACTTTGTTCTCAAAATGATAACGAAAGCTTCGTTACTTCGTAGGCCTTGGCAAATAGAATTTCGTAAATGTTATGCTTATGGAAAGAACTTAGTTTTATAATTATCACAAAATATCTAATGTTTAAAAAATTAAAGGTCAAAAATACGTTTTTGCCAAAACTATTAGTTTTACTTTATTTATAGTCTTTATATTATGGTTGCAGTACCTAATAGGAATAATGTTTTGGGGATTTAAAGCTTCAAATAGTATTACAAAGTATTACTACTACAAACAATTAATTATGAGCCACATATCAAATGTTAATATTTAACTTTATATATTATGTCCTACTGTGTATATTTTGTTTTTCTCACAACTTTTCCGAAAGAACTTTAAAAGTACATTCTATACTTTAGAAAAATGGTTTGCCTATGACAATTAATCAATTCACATAAATTTAATTTTCAACAGACACCTACATATAAGTGATCATATGATCTTTAAATTTAAAAGATTTCTGTTTTTACTAGATCCTTATTTCTGCAGGATTGATGGTGGGTATTTTAAGCAATATTAAATATAAACGTAACTACTCCATTATCTTTTTTTAAATAGTATGCACACTTTGATATTGTTAATTTAAGTTAAAATATATAGGAAAACATACTCATGACAAAAAAATCCTATTTGTTCTTTTAATTTGAAACTATATAAGTTTTATACTAAAATTGTGTCTACAAGGAAATAGTCGTCTAGACATTATACACCGTTTGTAGCACTTTAGGGCGCATTATAAAGTCATTAATTAAGTAAACTAGCCTCATTTGGCTCTTTATAATAGTAACAATCGTTAATTAGATGTACGCTAAGTCAGACTCATCACGTACTATAAACAGAGAAAAACATTGGCACACATTAACACACAGAGAACTCGCAGTTGGATAGAATAGCAAACTAGACTTTGACAAACTTGATAGATAGATAGACCAGGAGGAAAAGTGACCTAACATAATTGATAGCATAATCATATCCCCTCCTCTCCTTTCCTTTCCAAAAGTCAACCCCACACGTAGAATCAAAGAAACGCTATGACCAAAATCCAAGGAATTCATTCCTTCTAATCTTCAGTTGCAGACATCCAGTAAAGCAAGCCCTACCTATAGTAGCATCATGCATTCCCTATATTATATAGTGATAGTTCAAAATGAGTCATAAGGCGCTCGATGCCTGTACTCTGTGTGATACGAGTCGCCAACATCGAGTTCCAGATGACACTTTTTATAGAACAATGCTATACCGATATACACACATATACACACATATACACACATATACACACACATACACACATATACACACATATTATACACACGGTATCGATAGTCTTTCCGAATGCTCCATCGCGGTGTTGATTATATCAAAATTCATTTAAAACAGACATTCGAATTCAAAAATAAAGTATAACCTTCTGTTCAATTTGGCTACATAGTATTGTTCATATAGATTTCTAATTCTAAAATTGATTTGGTTTTTTTATATTTCAGTCAAGTGGTTAAATATGTGTAGATATATAAATTTAAAGTATTATATTATATTATATATTAGTACATTAATAACATATTATATTTATTATATTTATTAATGCAATTTCATTATCACGCTGGCAGTAACCACAAAACAAATTTAAATCTAATGCCATCAAAGTTGATATTGCTATTGATGTCTACTAAATAAGCTATTGTGTTTACCAAAAAATATGAATGAAGCATAAATTAACATTCAATATAAACAGCATTCCAATCTGTTTTAAAGTAGTATGTAAGAGACTTTCTCGGGTAGATAATATACTTCATTATAATCTACTAAATTCAATATTGTAGCTCCATAAACTATCTAAAAAGTTGAAGAATCCCCATGAAATAACATTCAAGGCAAAAGACTCCAGCAGAAGCTGTGAATAAGATGGTAGAGGCACACTCACCCCCCGTGGAGGATGTCGTGGTTCCCGGGGCAGCAATAACGGTGATGGCGCTCGATCGAGAACTTGTCGTTGAGTTGCTCCGTGAGAAGTTGGGACTGGGAGCGGACAGACGACGGCTAGGACTCAAGGGTCTGTCCTCACTAGTCTCGTTCTGACATAGGGGAGGCACAGAGGTAAGGGATATCTCAATGGCGGAATAGGTGACTAAGCTAAAAGCAAATTGTCGCTTGTTTCATAATCAAATAAGAAATATTTTGTCCACACTTTATTTCAACAATAGTTAATTTATAACGTTTTTTACGTCACACGAAAATCAAATATGTATTTTTTTCACTATCAAACGTAAACTTTCTTTTGCAACAACATTCCCCATTGAATGACTGATCTAGTTATGTCAATGAAATAGTTGATGTTTTATTGAGTCAGCTCTATTTTACTTACAGTTCTGTGTGGGTACAAATTTAGGTGCATATTACCAAGGCCGTCATAAAAAAACCTTCAAAGACTGTAGGACAGCGTTTCTTCCAATTTAAATGTAGAAAAAGAAAGAAAAAGAAAGTATTACATTTTTCAATGAATTCTACAAAAATATTCAATTCAATTTCATATTAATTACATCAATCAATGAAACATTTTGAAATATTGTGTTATTAAAATATAGACAGCCGTCATGTTATTTAAATCTCAAATATTTCCTTGCATCATTACTTTGTTAGAACCAGACTAATCCATATATCTCGATATTTATATATATATACATAATATGTATGATATTATAATATTATACATGTCTCAATGTTTTAAAAAACGGTCATTCTTTTATAATGTCTTATTCTAAAGCATAAATATTTTTGAATCATTGGCCAAACTAAAATGAAACTATATTTGATAAACAATTTTAATTTAAAGATCAATCAAATCATATCGATTAGGTATAAAAAAGCACACTATTAACATAAACAAACTCTTTGTAAAAATACATTTTACTGCAAATCAAATATGCATGTATTTACAATAAATCTGAAGCATCTCATATTTAGAAGAATCCAGTAATACATTATACATCTTGGTAGGTAAGTATTACATATTTTAAAGATATATATTTAAAGATCTAGCATCCAATTTGGAAAAAGCAAACTAGAACTGAATATATAGATCTATAATTGGTAGTCGGCACTGATGGGGGATTGCTACACATTTGGATGCAGCGCATAGATTACATGTATATCTTTCAAACTATTTAAAAAGAGGATAGCAAATCTAACCGGGTTGGAAAATTATATTGAAGACGTCATACAGCTGCTGAGCTTGTTAAAAGTAAAAGACGTTGTCACGCACAGTGTGTATTGGTTATATAGGCATACTGTAGTAATTACAACTAAATATAGCGAAAAAGAGCCCACATGTATACAATAGTGGAGTTGGGGAATAGTACACCTGATTAGGTATTAAACGCATGCAAAATAAAATAATGATAATTTGTATATATTAGGCTATAGTTTTAGGAAAACTAATTCTAATTATTTTTCTGCTACGATTTTTGATAATCAAAACTGTTTTAGTTTTCTGAAAATTGAGAACCGCTTTTTATCATCAGACAATAAAATTGGATCGGAATTGATATTTATGTACGGGGGGAGTGTGCTGGAGTTATCATCAACGCCGACTGAAGTAAACGGATCAATATACCATGAGATATTCCCAAATAACTGCACTACAATTATCCTTTCTAGATTGAGGGGGGGGAGGGGGGAGCGGGAGAAGAGAAATGAAGGTTTAATGGTCCCCATATTATTCAATATAATATATCAATTCAGCAGTGATAACAGGGGGACTAGATACAAGTAATAGATCAAATCCGAACTGAACGCTTTACGATAGTTCAGTATATCATCCCCAGCAGTATGCTGGATCAGAGAAAGAAAGAATTATAATACATATATCATGATGGAATACGATACAGAAAGAGAAACAGATGTACGCTGTGCAGGGTTCATTTCTGTCCGTTGTCAGCTGGTTCTATAACACGTTCAATTATTTAATCATCGCCTATTTTTAGCACATCATAGAGAATATTTTTGTACACAAACTGAGTACAAAATAAGTAACTAAATATAATTCACAACAATGTGTAAGTATATGCATGTATACTGTATAAGTATGCGAAATGGAAATATGGTGGCTGGAAACAAAATTCACTTATAACGTTATAATTTTAAATTCATAAACATAAACCAAACATTTGAAATTTCGAGTAGATATATACTATAATAACACATTTACCGTCATAATGTTTAGAAAGAAGTTTAAAGTTATTATTTTCCCAGTATTTATAATCTAATGCGTATAATAATACAGGTATATCAATATCATGGGTATATATGATGAAAATTAAATTATCATACAATAAAAAAATATTTTTTTATAATAAACATGGCCTAATAAATTCTTACATATATTTACATAATTTTAAAATAAAAACCAAACATTTATTATACAAAAAACTGTATGCATAAATTAAAATGGAGAATTCTAATATGACGTAGAGCAATTTTCAAAATAACATAAAGGACATATAATATATGTTATCTATAGAAACCTATCTGAGCCTATGAAAACTAAGCTAAGCTTTCTAAAATGTTAAGAAACTAAATAATTGAATGTACTTAATTATTAAATGAAGTAATTAATTAATAATTTAATTTAATTTATGAAAATCTAATAAAATCAAAAATTTTCAATAAGAATCTTAAAATCTAATAAAAGTATATAATTTAAGTCTACATTCAAGTCTATAGAAAGTTTTTTTCTTTAAAATCTATACATTTTTACCAAATAACTCTCGCAAACAATAAAACAAAATTAGCCATGATACGATTTCCCGTCTACAGTTGTGCGAAAGACACTAAAAATCATTTGAAGGTACTGACACAAAGAACCAGTCAGTCATACTTACCAGAAATTCAGCCTATATTACGGAGACAGTGTCATAGATTTTAACCATAACTACAACGAACTTTACACATATTTTCATATTATATATTTCCATATAAATATATAGGTGCACGCTACTGATATAACAATATAGGTGCTGAAACCAGTTGAAATACAATATTCCAACTCAACAGTGAATAGTATATACAGTCGACGACAGCAAGTTGGAATAATGCATATATTCATATAAATATCGATACCAAATTTCAAATCAATGATTTCGATGTATTTATACTCATAACAATCTATTGCTATAAAGTATAGATATCGATACCAGATTCAAATTTCAAATGAATGATTTCGATTTGCGGTTTTTTATGATACAGCCTATGTATATCTTCAATTGTAATTTTGAAATGAATCAATAATTTTCATAGTTTAAGTTGTTTAGTTAAGATGAATAACGAAAAAAGACTGCAAATTGTTACGTTATCGCAATTTACAACAAAAACACAGTCTGAAATAGCTGCAGATATTGGAGTTAGTCAGTCTAATGTGTCGAAAGTGTTGAACGATTTTAAGGAAAGAGGGACAAGCAAAACAAATTACTCCAATTGTGGAGGGCACAACAAGTTCTTTGATGATAGAGACCTTCGCCATATCAAGCAGCTGTCCAAGAGAGACCCTAGAGCCGATGCTTCATCCATTCAACACAGTTTGGGGGCTTCAGGTGATTGCAGCGTCAGAACAGTTCAGCGAGCACTTGTAAAAGTGGGGTGCAAAGCTATCAAGCCATACAGGCGACCCATGCTCAGTGAGCACCATGCCCATGCCCGTCTGAGGTGGGCCAAGGACCATCAGCACTGGAGCACTGAACAGTGGAGGCTTGTCATATTTTCTGACGAAACTATTCTGTACATACAAGACAATTGCCCTTTGTATGTTAGGGTGATTGATGGAGTTCCACTAACACCAGCCCACTATAATCTGACCAGAAAACATCCCATGCAAGTGATGTTCTGGGGGTGCTTCAGCTACCATGGGACTGGCCGGGTCTCAGTAGTGGAAGGAAACATGAATTCTGCCAAATATATGGATACCATCATTGATTCTCGTGTTGTACCAC
>JAYRBW010068362.1:0-27613 GCA_036023295.1 Invenusta paracnida | reverse complement strand
CAGAGGGGGATAGTCCGTTCCTGACGGTTCGGGGTTCTTTTAGAATTGTGCGAATAAGACAGACAGACAGACAGACAACAACAACTGGCTAACAGTTACAACATCGCTATTCGCGGATGACAAAACCACGGTGGCAGTCGGTAAACAATCAAGGAAGCAGAGAGAATTATCCAATGTGTGCTCGACCGTTTGAAAGAGTGATCAAATAAGTAGAAAGTCACAGTAAGCCCAAGCAAGACATGTCATAGGATAGCTACCTTAGACCAGAAAGAAGTCAATGGAAAAGTGACTGTTAATCTTAAATACGGAGAAGACAAGATCAACTATGAAAACAACCCATATTTCTCGGAGTTGTTGCAATGCTGACATGTCCATTCCATCAGGACAATACAGCTCCAGCTACCAAGCAGAAATAGCGGACATCAGAGAAGGTCTCCGAGAAGCCAACAATCATGTATGACAAACAGCGACCATCTTTAGAGACTCCAAAGACAGTAGCAGGAGCAGGAGTCATCACCAAGTCAAGGGCACACTCGCAGCGCCCTCACATATTCAGCTGGTGCAATCGCCTTCACCTTCAGGGCTAAAACAGTAGAGTGCTTTATCTCCACAATTTGTTTGATATTCGCCTTATTTCGGACTCCTAGTTCCTCATCATGAGGCCAACCGCGGGTCATCCCTGCCACCAAATGGTTCGGCTAATGGATCTGGGAAAGTCCCACTGCGATATCCGTGGCAGTGACAATATTGACGCCGAGCCGGCAGAGAGGCCACCCTCTAGCAGACGACCCCGGTCGACCTAACTTCCGCTCGAGCCGCTATTCTCCAAGCGGCCACACTCGATGACACCCACTGTTACTCGTCCGATCCGCATGCCACCACCCACCTACCAACCGTCTCGAGTGGCCGCTAACGCGCTCAGGCTGATATCTCGCGCTCCGATAGTGTTGCTCTTGCCCAACTCAGTACTGGATATTCTCCCCTTCTTGCCGTATATTGGCACATAATTGGCCTAACCGATTCCCCACACCTGCCCCTTTGCCTCCTATCCCTGGAGGATATTTCCAACCTTTTCCTTGTTGTGCTCTTCACACTTTGTCCTCCGTCTTTCTCTCTACGATAACAACTCATTCTGGCTGACGGAGAGCATGTTCTGTCCTTCTTCAGGGGGGGTCGGGACGCTGATGCGCCGCAAGACCGGAATTGAAACATATAAAGTCCAAATATTCGGGTTGGATCACCCCTGCCGGAAATTCTCCACACTGATTCTGACAGTGACTTAATGATCTCAAAACTTCCGGTGGACTATGAGACTTCAAGGCTGGATCTTTAGTATTCCTGTCTTCCTTCCTCTCTGCTGTCCCACACCCTCTGCTTTTTCTTTCCTGCTTGATGTTTGTCTTCTTGTATGTCTGTTCCTATTTGCCTTTGATTTCTTTGTTCGTGTGTATCTGTTCTACTTCCCCTTGTAGGTTTGCTTTAGTATGTTTTTTTTTAATTTCACGATTGCTTTTCTTATTGCTCTAACCCTAGCTAGCGGTCAGTGACGGGACTTTAGTGAGTTAAAGAACTCTGCCTTAAGCTGCGTACAGGCATGACATTATTAGGAGAGGCTGGGAGTTCTTTCTAACTTCCTCACAATCTAGGCAAAGTAAGAAGTAAGGGGTAAGCTTGTTTCTCAGATGTTGTAATGGTGATTATCACGACAGTTTGAGAGTTATTCTGACTTTAGTTATATGTCTTGAAATGCTTTTGCGTCAGAGATATCTATTGGAATGTTTTCTTGATAAAGTTTTGAACCTTCATTATCTCACCGCATGCTGCTATTGGTGAAGAGATATGTGTGATTTGAAAGCACACCCCAACCTACTACATTTAAAAGCTTTAATTAAATAGAGTAAATCAGACGTAAATAATGACTTCGTAAGTATATTAAATGTATTTTAGAAGAGTTAATTCAACCACCCACATTAATTTCTAGATACAAATGGAAATAGTGAAATATCACATAGATATTGAGAGAAATGCAGTACTATATTAGTTAAAACTTTCTTTCAGTAAAATAACTACTCTGACTTACAATATCTGGTAATACATTGAAGTCCTTACTACCTCGGCCCCTAGTTCGATAATAGAGGTTGTATCGCAGGGAATCGTTGCTTTGTCCTTGATCGTTGACACGACTCAGATCAACAGTCAACTCCAAAACTGTCTGACTAAGAGGGCGGAGGCTGACAATCAAAGGGGGTTTTGGCAGTGTCACTGAAAGGATAAAAGATAGCTGTCAATAGATGAAACAACGTAAGAGACTTGCAATATTTCAAAATGTTTTTTTCAATAGGCTGTACCTGGGAGAGATATTGATTTAATTATTATATTCCTAATTTTTAAGGAAATTATGAACTTTTGTTTTAGTGAGTGTGTTTTAGTTTTAGAGAATTCATAAGATTCATAACTTTTACAACTATGTATTTTATTATGACGGTAGAGTTCTGCGCTATATTTAATACATTTTCTGCCTTTTTGAAGCATTTTAGACAAACAGCATATACAATTTAGAAAATTCAATCAATTCTTACCAATGAAATGTAATTGATTATACATATATTTCAATATCATAGTTTAATAAAATTGAAGATTATTTGTAAATATTATTATTGATTAACTATTGATAGATAAAATCCAAACGCTTTCAGACAGATTAATAAATGCAAGAGATTTTCAATAAAAATGTCTATAAAAAGGTCCTGAAAAATCTAGGTAAAGCGTTAAAATTTAAAATAACTCCTTTCAGTCACCAATATGTGATTTTATTAATATTAATGCGTATAACAGAAGAATATATTTATGTAAACTTTCATTTTTATTTGTGAAAGCAAAAAAACTGTCAAATTTTTAACTAACCTATGCGAAACATTAATTTAGAAGATTTAAGTACATAAACTAACTTGCGAATAATGTGAGCAAAATAGTATATTTTTTCGGAAAAAAATGTTGATATTAATGCGTATTAATGACCAGACACAAATGAAAATTTAAAATCTTTTAAAGGAATTGTTCTATTTTATCCAAGCATTTTGAAGCGAATGGGTTGGTGCCCTAAACTACTTAGGAGGCGAGACAGGTGTATTTTACTGGTAAAGGCATTGACCCACCGTATCCGGTAACGAGGCAACTGCGGATATCGAGGAAGGCAGCGATACAGTGTCCGGAGGTAGCCTCTTGAGAAGTGCCTTGTCCTGTACACATAGGCTGACACGGGGTGGGGACCCGGGCCTCCTGACAACATAGCTCGTGGCTCCGTCGATCGATAATGCACTTGGAGAGACCATCCAAGTAGTGTGCACAGCGTTTGAAGAGTTCTTTTGTCGCGCTGATGTTGTTGAATGAGGTGTTGAAGTCACAGATTCTGAGACACTCGGTCGGTGGGTTCAAATTAGAACAGCACACTTTAGAAGAGAATAAAAATATGAAGACAACAGTTTGTGGTGAGAACTTTAATCGATATTATTCGAGTATTAACCTATTCTATCCTATATACGCTTAAAATTCTAAAATTCGTAGCGATTCCCCTATATATTAACATCAATTGTGTCAATCAGTAAAAAAAATCACGCTTTTTGGTATTATTAAAATCTACTATCGAACTGTATTAATTTTCTGCCTATAGCAATAATTATCGATTAACTATACAATAAATATACGAAACAAGAGTTGATAACATTAAATTTGTAGCGCGCAGACGAGTTAAATGATATAAACTACTAATTTTTCAATATTTACTTTATAGTCAGATTCACAGGTAGCTATGTTAAAGGAGGTTAAATAGTATGACAAGTATTACAAAATATGTAATTCATTAGGAAAAAGACTGAGAAAGAGAGAAATCATGAAAGCTAAAACACATTAAGAAAAAAGGAGGCACCGTTATTAGTAAGAGTTATATTTAAAAAGAAGGATTGTGAGTTATAACTAAAATAGCTTACTTGATCATAATATTGATATCCGATTAGCAGTCTACGCTAATTTTTTCAAAATAATTTTTAGAGAAAATATTGCTATAAATATTACACTTCACTAAATGAGTTCTTATTGGAAATTTTTCTAATTAATGCGTCTTTATTTTAGTCATCAGATGTCTTATGGTTTTACCTATATAAAATATGTTTATATCATAAGAACAGGAGAATTTGTATACAATCTTAGAGTTCAGTTCGGCAGAGTTTTCGATTTGAAAGAAAAACTTTTCATTTTAAATGATGCTATTTCAGAAAAATGCAATTAATTTAAAAGTTCAATTGATTTAAAAAAGATTAATTACTCTTTATCCGAAAGATTATTGATGGTTTGCTGAGATAAGGTAAAATGAAACAAAATTTAGATTCCTGATTAATAGGTCTGACACAATTTTGAAATATTGAACAAAGATAATTTTTGTTAAAGAAGAAAAATTCGAGAAATTGGATTTCGTAATGAAAAGCTAAAAAAAGAAAAATATAAGACGTAAGAACGATGTAAGAAACAATCTATTATCCCAATTTTTAACTGAATTAGACAGAAAGCTTGGACATTCGAAGTGACACATGTGAATATTTTC
The DNA here is from genome assembly GCA_036023295.1 of Invenusta paracnida. NCBI lineage: Eukaryota > Metazoa > Platyhelminthes > Proseriata > Coelogynoporidae > Invenusta > Invenusta paracnida. The sequence continues at coordinate 23,016 of JAYRBW010068362.1, read as the reverse complement.
TTGTGAAAAACAGAAGTACTACACGTACGAGTTATCATTGAGCAATTCTGGAAGTTTAACACGAAAATAAAGAAAAGGGCCCTAATTCGTAAGTAAAGTATGTGAAATACTATAAGCTTAGTAGATAGACTAAATTTAAACAAAACTACAATAATTGTTACTATAATTATTCTAAAACCTACAAACCAGGATATTCTAAAATATAATTTATATAAAAGTGATCACCTATTCTACTATACATAGTTTACTGCAGCGATTAACATACGCTGACACTAAGTGCAATTCCCTAGACACCGTCATTAAAATTTTAAATACAATGACTCAATAAATGCATCCAAATTTTTTAAATTATATTTCTAGTTGAGTTTTAGCAAAACAATGTTAAGGACTTTTAGTTACTAAAATTCATATTATTTTTTAAATATATATGTTACAAGATTAACATTAAAAGAACGTACAAGCAATTTTCGTGCACAAAACCTAGACCTTAAATTGAAAATACTGGATGCATTTATGAGAAATGTCTAGCAATAAAATTAAAAGTAAACGGAGATAGGCACTCACAGGAAATGTTGGTTGTAGGAACCTCTTGCCAGGCAGTGGCATCCCAGTTGGCAGGCAATTCAATATCGGTGAAGAAGGTAATAGGATCAGAAGGAAGACTAAAGGTTGAGTTGGTTACACCAGCACGGACCGTCACCTCGTACTCCATATTCGGTTTTAGACTATCGATCGACAGAGTGTGGATGTTGGCCGGTACTGTAATTGTCTGATGATATATATATATAATATAAAGAAAATAGAGAGGAGGAGGGTTTATTCTTATTGACCAAATCTTTCAAATGAGTCATAGTGACTGATCACTATATTTAAGTCTGTTATAAAAATAGCAAAATGATTTAGATGTCAATTGATTAATAGATTATAGAAACTTCGAACTTTATCCTTTGAATCTCAAAACTGAAATTCAAGTATCGAGTTATAACAACAAATTAGTTCTTTAAGATTTTCATAGAAAAAATAGTTACTCAATTCTCATTAAATTTGTACTTTATAAAAATTCCTAAAGGATAAGTATCAGATCAAACACCACGAGAAATTTTTAATTATCTTATTAAAAGATATTATCTTAAAATTTACACTAAATATGAAATGTTTTCATACAAAATTTGCATGGAAAATCTAAAAAGTAAATTAAACTACATTGTTCAGTTTGTAAAATGTTGAACCTATTTTTTTGTAATAACTAAGGCACTATTTGATGACCATATCTTAAAAAAATAAATACTTTATTATATTGCTTTCTTAGTTTTATACATAATATACTTAATCTATCATATAATAGTGACATTATTTTTGTGTATATTTATCGATTTTAATGAATTTTTGTTTAAAAGTATTTAACATAACGTGAAATAAAATCAATTTTTTATTATATTTAATACTGAAAATGATTAAATCTTGATTTTCATTTTGCAGTCTTTGCGCAAATAATACCAGGTCTATTTTAATTTTTCGCCATATGATGGCGACATTTTTTAAATATACAGACAAAAATAATAAAGGGTGCTTCAAATTACTGATAAACGTAACAGATAACAGTATGGAAATAAAACGTTAAATATAAAACAAGTATTCTTTCAATTAAGCCATACATTCGAAAGACAAATATATAGACTCTGGGAATACGGATAAAAGAAAATTGTCTGGTATGCAAATCGCAGACAAAGGTATACTTTTGAGGCGTCATCGGGTAAAGAAGTTGTAGGTTTTACAGATATGCTGTATTGGAGGATGGGGAAAGGACGGATTGCTGGAGGTTCCCAGTGCACTATAGCATTTGTGGCTTTGTTGCCGTAGAATCGCAGTTGGCGAGGTGGACTGGGGACGATGTCTAGAATGTGGTTTTGGGACAATGCAGGGAATTGTTAAACATGCTAAGCTTCAATGTAATTTTTTTGGGAAAAAAGTTGCATTTCAAATACAAAATTGTAATATGTCTTATACCGATAAATATTAACATATAGACTTTGATTTTCACGTATTTCAATTAAATAATGAATATTATACAAAATTAAATTCTATTATAACATGATTTTGAAATATGAAAAGTGATTTAAATGTACCAATATTAGATATATTCTTTGACGAACTGGAATACAATATTTTCTGTATTAACATTTTATTTAATAATACTTTTAGTTATAATATACACATAAATAAGTAGTATAACAAGGTAGAGATCTGGATCATGACTCGACGGTTTCGGTTTCGCAAGTGGGTGGGTGTAAGTAATAGTAGGTGCTTTTGTGGATCATGACTCATCGGTTTCGGTTTTAAAATTTAGTTTCAGTTTCAATTTTTTCAATTTTAATTTCGGTTTCAGAAAATTTTAGCGCGCCTTTCAAATTTAAATACGCGGAAAATTGTTCAATTACAGGAAGATTTTATTATTATGCGGGATAAGAATAATACAAAATTGTGCGAAATTTAAAATGCGCGAAATTTTATAGATTAGTTATTAAAACAAAACATTTGCACGCGTCATTCAAACCTGTATGGCTGAAAAAATTATGTGACTATTGTGAACCGATTTAAACTTTTAGTTTTGATTTTGATTTCGGTTTTAGTAAGTTAGTTTTGGTTTTAAAAAATTTAGTTTCGGATTCGGTTTCTCAAACAATATAAAAAGAACGCGCGCATCTGTTAAAGCTCATTCTACTCATGCTCAAGCATCTAGACTTTTGTCTCCTCACTCTGCTCTTAATTATAATTGAATATAATTGTATAATTATATTTGAATGGCACGCGCAAACTTTTGAAAATTGCTGCGCACTTTTAAATTTTAATTTCGGTTTGTATGACGCGCGGAAGTGTTTTGTTTTAATAACTAATCTTTAAAATTTCGCGCAATTTTATATTTTGTAAAATTCTTATCTCGCATAATTATAAAATCTTCCCGTAATTGAACAATTTCCACGTATTTAAATTTGAATGGCGCAATAAAAAAATTCTGAAACCGAAATTAAATTTTTAAAACCGAAACCGATGAGTCATGATCCAGAAAAGCACCTGACATTACGTACACTCACGCACTTGAGTACAGATTGTTCCCCAAAAGGTTTAGATAAACAATTAGAGAAATTTTAAAATATTATAGGAATATCGAATAAGAATGAGCAATCATACCATGTCCAATTTTGTAGCAGCTTTTGATCTTTTGAGAGTTCTCTGAGTTATAACAGATGTCCAAATTTGGTACAAATTGGCCAATACAGATAGGAAGACAGTCAATAGGAATATTATACCGTTCACAACAGGGTCTATGGTCTCTCTTGTCTGAAAGGTTATATAAGAGAAATTATAAATAATACATTTTCTTAATCTTAATTACCATAGTTAGACACTGTGCAATCATTTTAAAATTTATAAATTTATTTTTTCCTAAACTAACAAGCTTACCTTAAAGTAATAATAAAATATTACACATATATAATAACGAGAAAAATAATATTGAATCATTTTTCAGAACAATTAAAATATACAAAAAAGTGTTTCTATAAATAAAATAATATAATTTGTGAAAATAAATAATCATCAACAAACAACATTGTATCAAAATGTTGTAACAACAATAACAACAATTTTAAAATTCGAAACGATGTTATGCTATTGATGATTTTTAGGAATAAATTGAATTCTATGAATATTGTCACACATTGTAAAAAAGTAACTGATATCAAAACACAAATGACAGTGTCATAAAAATGAATGCAAAGGAACGAGATCAGAGATAAAATATTAAGATAATGTATTGGAGTTACACAGTTTAGATATGGATTAAATTGATATGACACAAAGAATTTTATGTTCTACTGTTGACTGTTAAAATATATATACATACGTCCGAATATATATACATATAAATACGTCCGATATATAATCCTATAAAATTCATAAAAATTTTAAAGAACAAAAATTATAAAATATTTGGCTATGATACATTTTTACAGAATCGAATAAAATGTTGCATGAATATATCAGTAATTTATAAGAACAAATAAATATAAATTACTAAAAACATTAGATTTAATACTAAATACAATACATTTTCAAATTTTAATTAAAGTTAAGATTAATTAAATTGTTTTCTATATATATATTAATTATATACTTTAAAATATAATAATTAGATATTGATTTCTTTAGAAATATGCAATGAATATATACCTATATTTGATTATCATATAATATCCAACACTACATAATTTTGGGCGTTTTATATACAGTTAAGCAATAGCTAAATTGTTTACCCGATATATTAATTAAACATTTTGTCTCTTTCTTGAATTTAATTTTCGTAAAGATGTTGTTTTGTTGTGATATATAGTAGATATATCATCATAAATATAATATAAACAAAAAATATCGAAACTAACCTGACAAGCATCCAATAATAATGTCAGTAACACAATTAGGGGAAAATGATCCTTCTAATGAACATGAAGGATCCAAACAGGCATTTGGTACATTTGCCTTTTTGCAACAGCCTGAAAAAAGAATTGCAGTTTTTATAAAAAGTGTAATGTTGCTATTAAGTTCATCGGAAAAATGAACGAATACATTATATAAATCGAAAAAAATATTATAAAACTACATTATCATTATTTGAAGATGCAAGAGTTTAGGAAATTTCAACGTTTATATTAAATAAGTAGCATAAAGATAAAAATAAATTATCTGCATAATAAAGCAGCAATACTAATTAAGCGAAGTAAGCATTATCTCTGAAAATAATGCAAAATATAGACAAACAAATATATTGAAAGAAAAAAAAACTGAAGTATAAATCTAGCTATAAAATGAACCGACAATTAATACAGTATGAATAATCTTCCAGTTAAATATATAAAACATAAACAATTATATAATATAAAAAGTATTTAGTTTACAATACTAACCCTTTGAATCGACCGTATTATTGAGGGCCGAGGTATCCTGGGGGTCATCAAGAAAACTCAGGGTGAATACTATGAGTTGATTGGACAAAAGGCTTGAACCGTGAATGTTCACTGCAAACACAGCAAATCGATGTTTCCAGGAGGAAGTGAGTCCACTAACAGTTGCCGTGGTTACCGTACTGTTCAACTAAAGTAGAAAATAAGGTGGTAAGTCATATAAATCGTGTTAGGAAATAGTTTTATTCTTAATTATACGGCATTTGATAACATTTAAATCTTTAAAGGGGAAATGCCACTCTAGTGTAGTCATAGTAAGTTATGCATAAAACTCACCTACTGTTATGGATTAAATATAAATCAATGATATTTAAATACCATATAATACACGTACAAATACATCCACGTACAATACATTTATAAATGCATATAGAGAAGATGCGACATGCTATAAATTCATATATATATCGTAAGTTGATGGAATAATATTAGACTTCAAATAAATCATAATCCAGAATGTATGTAGTTTTTGCGTTATAAATTAAGGAACAAATTATAAACAATTAGTCTGAATTTAATAATATATGCGAATGTTTAGTTTAAGGATTTAAAATGTTAATATCTCTAGTTCATTTTGAATGCTTAATAAATACAATACAATGTTTGTAGTGAAATATTTAATACAGTAAATACCCCTAATTTAATCTGCACAAAAGTGACGATTTTATTTTAGACAAAGTTATTTATTAACAAAATTTTCATATTCTCGTCTTCTCTGTACTCTTATTCTTCTTTGTGTTCCTTTCCTTTGAGCTCACTTCAACTTCCCATCTCGCGATGCTTTCAGCAGTCCACAACGCGAAATCTAGTTGTATTACTCCATACTAGTTTGCTAAAATAGCAGAAGTTAATTATCGCCTCGTTGCTTCTAGCAATTTATATTTCTATGGATGCATTATATTCTTTTATATTGACTTGATAAAATATAATAATCCCATGATAATATTTTTAATATCCAAGAAGTCAGTCAAAATTAAGTCAAGACATGAGTCGAAATATGTCACCATGTAAAACGTACTTAGGACTAAACATCAAACAACTATTTTAATAACATGATATATGCTCAATTATGTCGCCATTTATTTGTTATGAAACAATATAAATGCTTCTGACATGTTTTGAAAATTCTTGTGTAATTACAACAGCGGAAATAGACGCTGTTAATGTTTTAGGAGGTGAATAACATGTACATTTAAATTACAAAATTTTCCTTGCACGGACATTATATTTGACTACAATCAATCAACACAGCATTAACAGCTGGAATAGTTCCAGTAAGTATAATAATGCAGTAAGCATTATATTTAGGAACGTAAGTTGTAGTTACTCACCCCTGTTATAACCTCTTTAACTTCATCAAGAAGTACGGTGTAGGTGAATGGTTCGGAGCCAGAATGACTGGGTGCATTCCAAGCTAGAGTTACCTTCTCATCACCGACCTGAATGGCTTTGAGTTCTTGTGGAGCACTTGGAATTGAAACTTCCAGCAAAAATGTTTAAAAGAATAGAAATATAAAATTACCTGGTAAATATCACTGAAGTAAAACAAACATATAGAGCCCTAATTAAAACATACATGAAGATGACAAAGTTAATAAAACAATACTATAAATTATAATTATGAATATAAACGAAATAAATGGGTTAAAACATTTAAAACTTTCAATTTAACACTTTTTAATCTAATTTAACAAAACAAGAAACTCACGATGCTTGATAAAATGTCATTGTCTACAAAATGAATTTTGTAACCATATTAAAAACTCATTCACAACTTGAACAAGTTATGCATTTTTTAGATTTGTAACTAAAAATATATCAGATATAATAGAAATAAATTTTTAAAAAATCTTGAAATTCAAGAAACAATTAAAATCTATATTTATCATAATAATAGGAAATTCTTGGGTTTATAAATATTATTATCAATAAAAAATAATAAAATCACAACAAAAAGACTTGAAGAATAGAACACTATATGATTTCTCTTAAACAAAAACTATTCAAGTATATCGTAGATCATTTACGGATAAGATTTAAAATTCCAACATTATCCAGAATCCATTAATACACTGAACAATAGTCACCTACCGATTCCCTCATCAATACAGCGACCAATAGCCTCGAACTCGTGAATACAGCCGATATCACCAGGGAGCATATGCTGCGATCGGCCTGAGCAGAACTTGAGGCATTTAGAAGACACGCCTTCTCTAGCGCAACAGTTTTTGTGGTTCCGTGAGTCCGCGTAACAATTGAGCACGTTTGAAATCTCTGGGAGGCAGGTGATTGTCTGCAAGAAGGATAGCTTACTCGGAAGACCGGTGCAAAGTTCTGCGCACTTAAGCTTCTTCGTTCGGCAGCAGTCTGTGTGTTATTAAAAGCAGTGGAATAAATATAGCTGTCGTAAAATGTATGTAACATTTGTACAAAATATAGACACAATAAAAGTAATCATCATTAATAATAAAGAATATAGAATTAATGACATAGAATTATAAACAATCATTTTAGTAATATTATTTAATAGAATGTTTAGATAGTTTAAATGAAATTAAGAGTGGGGGTTGAAGTAGAAGCGTGCCCTCCCCTAATATCCTTATTAGAAGGTTCACTATATAGGATAAAATGATTTGAATAATTTTTTATACACGACGCATGTGCGGATTTTGGCAAACTATAGAGATAAGCTTGAATATAAGCATATGGCTGCAGAGAAACTGAGATTAAAACTAGATCTTAACCGTTAAAACAAAAATTCCTGACTGATAACCTATACGGAGTAAGAAATAAATAAGTGAATAGTGATGTTAAGAGTATATATATACATAATTTTCAAAAATGTAATCATACAGCCATTATATTCCCTCATATTACATATCCCACCATAAAATTTCGTTACCCAATTTTTTAATTTTCTGACAAAATTTGTTTTTTGGTGTTATAATAGTCTTGAACGCACTATAATTGATTATATATTTATTAATGCTTTCAGCATTTTCATACTTTAATAGCTTAATTGATGGATGGGCAGATTTATAAATTGTACTCCAATAAAAAAGTATTGAATTTTTTATTAGACTTATTAATTTATACATTTTCAAAAATACATAATTAGGCATTTTATTATATAGTTATACAACATTTGTAAACCAAATATTGGCATTTTGCAAACTGAACTATAAATATGTTATTTTAAGATATACTTTTGATCATATGCATTTTTAATCTACACGCAAAAATTTAGACAAATCTATGAAAATTTGAGAACTTTGAAAACGTTATACAAAATCAAAAATTGTGATTTACGGGAAATAGTTAAAATCAAAGAAATATTTTATAAAGAAATTCAGTAAAATGTATTAAGTACAAACAATCAAAATATATAGCCATTAATTTTATTTATCAACAATATATTACTACAAAACTCTTTAGTGAAAAATTGACTATTTAAAAAATAAACCGTCGCCATACATTTTTAAAGTTATTATTTTAAATATAAAGGCTTTAGATATGTACAAGAACAAGAGCGTCAACCATTAACTTGAGAGATGTTAAGGGCTCTAGTCATTAATACTAAGGAGAATAGGTCTATCTTTGACTGCTTATAAATCAAGCTAGAGTGAATTAAAAAGCTTATTTTTGATATCAATGTAATTGCCAAGCGCTAAGGAACAAAACGCACCTAAGGTGATTTTTTAAAGGTTTTTAGATACTTTTTCAAAAGAAGTCGATTTCGATGAAAAATTGTTTCTTTTTATTATCATTAACATTATTTTTACCAAAACAAAACTGACAGCGTCGTAAAAATGAAAGTCAAAAACGAGCTCCTAAAAAGAAAAAAAGTTAAAATGACATTGATGATATGTATAGTAGTCATTGAAAAATTTGATATAAAAAGGCGGCCATGATTTAATGTTATAATGCTTGCTGTTAAAATGACATAGATCAATAAGTAACATTAGGTATATCTAAACTAGAAAATGTATAAGAGAACAAAAATTCTGAAAATTAATGACAATGGTATAAATAGCATTATTTTTTCTATTAATTTGCATATTATGTAATAAATAACTATGCATTTATGCGAGTTTCATTATTTTTTTATACCGATTTATAATTGATTTAAATGTATTACGATATATTACATATTTCAGTATTAAGATAGCTAGTTTACCTATGAACACGCTTTATGTATGGCTCTAACACAAGGTAAATCAATGTTTGTTACATATTTTTTTCACTCAGTATACCAATTGCTTTCGTAAAGATATCGATTTTATAGGTTTTTGATTTTCTTTATTCATCGATACCCAAGTATGTAACATAACAAAAATGTACAGAAAAGGCATATTATTTAATAATGAGAAATATCCCAAATTTTTTATTTATTTTCAGTTGTATGACGGTATTTTGAAGCCCATTTTAAGCACACACGAAGCAAAAACGCACCTTTAGGTATTGTGAGTACATGTACTATAATCTATAGTTCACTTCTGGATAAGAAGATTACATACTATATTGATAGGGTAGATCTCATTCGACTTTAGACCACTATGGTTCCTTTCATTATCGTTACATTAATCGACATAGTTATATACATAATAATTAACGTTCAATTCAATCTCAAACGAAAAATAAAAAATGCCAATACTTTATATAAGAGAGTTTTAAAAATACTAGGAAAACAAACACTGCTAATAAATATGTATTGACAAAACAATTAAATGATTTCATAATAATAAAGCAGTTTAAAATTTTAAATATATAAAGAACATACACGCAATAATGTTCTGTGTATTCAATCAATCAGTGACAGTAATATTTGAAATTAAGCTCTAAAATTATAAATAATAATTTGAATTGATTTTGTTTATAAATTTCATTGCATTATACTTCTATTGAAATATATACCTATTCTAAAGAGAAATAAAATTTGTTAAACTTATTAAAGAGTGATTCAGAATGAAGTCACAGTATTTTGTATTTGCAATGTAATTGCAAGTATTTATATATTTTGGACTTTTATAAAATGTATATTTTTGTAGAGATTATATTATGTTAGCTGGGGAATAAAATGAAACGTTAAAAACTCAAACATAATATTAGTAATCAAAGAACATTCAAACAACGCTAAAGGTGTTTGGAAAGTGGAAATAAAGTCCTTTTTTCAGATATATGACCAAATTAAAAATATTAGTAAGTCCTTATAACTATTTTTTAAAGTTTTCCAATCAAAATGGACAAAAAAGAAGAAGAGATAACAGCGTTAATTATGATATAATCAATAAATAAAAATATACAAAATGCGGGTATATTCGTGCAAAGAGGTTCATATATATGAGGTTCATGCAAATCATAGATATATGATCATATAATCATTTTGTTAAATACATTTACAAACAAAAATAATTATTAAGTACTTACATATTTAAATGCACTAAAATTTGGGCATAACTTTAAGCTTTAAAATAAAATAAAATGACCTGTTGGAAAGATTTTAATTGTTTTGTATATGCTTTTCAATTTGTGCATATCCTAACTAAAAAGCACATTTTTGAAGAATTATTTATCATGCACAATATCTTGCACGAAATATTTATTTCTTCACATGTCTATTAATATTAATAATTTAAGGGAAACATAATATTTTTTTTATATCATGCATTTATTAATGTATACATTTTATATCATTTATTCCCATTAAATATACATATATATATACATATAAAATCAGATCAATATGAAAAATGAATTATCATAAAAAACCACACGTTAAATTTTCTTTGAAAATATTTCTAAATTTATATTTTTAAGAAAACAATAAAATTATTAAATAATACTAAATCAACACTAAATATAACATAAACATTGTAAAAGCAGATTAATTATTTAATATAAAATGTATACTCAGTCTTAGATTTATAATAAATATATATTTAATAAAAATATTATTAAATAATTTATAGTTATCAATGAAGTGTTATAAGATATAAATATATAAGACTAATTAAAGCGATACAACATTAAGTCCAGGAAGGTACGATATAAAAAATGGCATTAACAATACCTTCAACACTTCTTGTCGTTGAATTTTTCAATTGTATAGCTGAAATGACAAAATACAAGCGCATACAAGTTCATACAAGTGTATATCCCTCTGTAAATAAAAATTAATGCAAAATCATCATTTACAACATACGCGCCAATAAAATAGATTTTTATTTTAATAATAACAACAAATTTAATTTTAAAATTATTTAAAATATATATTATTTAACCTTTCTTCGCATATAAAGTTATTAAGAATTATAAATAAAATATTAAGTAACAGATAAAATATTTTAAGCGTTAGTTTTACTTGGATTACTTGGATAAAATAAAATAACAATTACTACTATAAAATATTATGCATGTGTATAATCATAAAAATATACATAAAATTATGCATTATAACTAAACATAAAGGTACTAAAAGCATCTTAATTAACTATCTTAGCATAGAATAGTAGCAATATGATAAAAAAATACACTTAACAATACTGGTATTTTCCATATACTCGTATGTTTATTTGAAAATAATCATGTATACATAATTAAAATTGTAAGATACACATGAAATATACATAATAGTCAGAAACAAGTCTACTCAATCTTGCTCAATATCATTAAGATATGTGAAAGATATTGAAGCGATTAGATTTATGCACATTTTTCATATAATATAATCAATATTAACATTTGATTAGTTTTTTGGAGAATGACAATTTTTATTTTGATAAAAAAATAGTTTCCATAATTTGTTTTACTTTGTTCAACCCTATAAAGAAACTTAAACTGTAAAAGTAAAAAAGTAAATGAAATATCTTAAGATAACTTTTATATTATGTATTGAAATGTATATATATTTATCCTTTATATAATTGATATCAAATGGTATTTCAGATATATCAGATATTGTATCCTTTGTATCCTTTAGAAAACAAATTATTAGTATACATATATATAGTATAGTAGTAGCAGTAGTATTATCTTATGAAAATATTTAACGTAATATCTTTAAATACTCATAAGTATTAATTACAAAAGGTATCTAACAAACCGAAGTAAATATGTTATAACACGATTACTTAGTCTTACAAGTACTGTATATTATTTATAACCTATAAAGTATTCGTTTAATTCATTCAAATTATAACGCCAATGAATAATATTATATAGGTACAATATTTTTTAAATTTTTCAAAACCTCTGTATATTCTGAAACTCAACTAATTAAACGTTAGTAGATATAAGGTGAAAAATGTATTTACAATAGCCGTTTAAGGTTAGGAAAAATACAAAATGAATATTCGAAAAAATTTAACTTCAATAAAAATATTATTTAATATATTTTAAAATAAATTATAGTAATTAACATAATAATAATTACTACGGGTAAATGTTATGGTATATAAAATGAATCAACATTTATTAGTAAATGAACTTACCCCTGTTTGCGATGTCAACCCTAGTACTTGGATAGCTGCTACCATGTTCACTAATTGATTCGACATATATCCTATATAGTGACACATTGTTATCTAGGCCTGTAATTACTGTGTGATACGTTGTAGCTGGAACATTTAGCTGTGGAGTCAAATACGTACATTAAGCCCAGTTAAATTATTAAAGGAAGAATGGAAAAATTGCCCAAATTATATTTAAAGCTGGCGACTATGTATTAAAACATTGAAACATTCATTATAATATTAAATGTTTGCATAAAATTAAATAAAAGAAGTAATTTTAGGATGTGGTACACTTAATATTGTTTAAAAGATATATTTGGCACGTAAAGATAACAACATATTTTAAGAATTATATGATAGACATACACATTTAACAGAAATATTTTCAGAATCGTTCTTGTGCAAATTTGATAAAGTATAATCATAATCATTAAATGAACCAATTAATAATTTATGAGTGAGCCTGATTGCTAGAAATTTAATTATACAAATATGCATATGAATATATCATATTTCTATAGATGTTTAAAAACAATATTTTTTTAGTATTCAATATGTAATTATAAATATAATATAAAAACGAATAAAGTAAATGTTTTAAAAAGCCAAATGAATAAAAAAATAAACAAGTTCATAATAAAAATGTTAATAAACTCAACATGTTTCGTTGTGATTACAACCTTTTCAAGAGCGCAAAATAAATAAATAAAATGAATAGATTGAAAAGAGTATATAAAATAAATAAAATTTACACAAAAAATTTACACAAAATACAAAAGAGCTCTTTACTCGAGTTGTAAGGTGTCGCTTAGTTTTACTGACGTAAAACAAGTTTGTATCGCAAACATTTGTATTGATAGACAACCTTGGAAGGTAGAGTATTCGGAGTTTACACTTTAAATAAAAAAAGTTTTTAGTTTTAAAAGAGAAAAAACAACAGAAATTCTAATGTTAAGTTTGGTTTTAAAAAGATGAATGAGTTTTTGTGAAAAATTAACGAAGGGAATACAAAGGCAAGAAGAAGTGTCATCAGTTTAGGATTTAGTGGAACGATTGTGCTTTATAGATAACAAAATTTTAACACAGTTATTAAAAATAAAATTCGAAACATTTTTACAAAACTGATTTTCTAAAAATAAAATTTATTGGTGAAAAATAGACCAAGTACTACGGACCTGTAAAGAAAACAGAAAATTAAACCAATTTCCCATTGTTTGGGACAAAAAGCATTAAAATTCAATAAGAGACCAATGAAAGTTTTTTACGGTAGACAGAGACAGTACATTAGGAATTATTGATGTTTGATAGGGTTACAATGGTGTCTAAAAAGGTAAAGAATTGGGTTCAGTTTCGTAAGTAAATTTTAGATTAGAGTGAGTTTGATTAAGTATGTTAAAAAAAGGTTTAAAATCCATAGATTTAGGAAAAACACAGAATAAGTCATTAACATAACAAAGGTATAAGTTAAGTTTGTTTTGAGCTTTTAGCCACTCTTTTTCTAGGTGTGCAAGGAAAAAATTAGCTAATGTGGAACCCAGAGGGGAACTAATTGTTATGCTATCTGTTTGAAATATTTGTCATTGTGCATAAAAATGCCACTATTTGCTATCTATAGAAAGTGTTTAAATGTTTCGATCGGAAAAGGAGGAGTATTAAGAGAAATGGGAGAGTATACATAATTACAAATAATATCAATATCCCTTTTACTCGAGTAAAAGAGCATAAATTTCATAAATCTCAAATAGACTGTCATCTTTTTTCTTGTAATTTTGATCTTCTAATTTTAATACATATATATAATATATATTTTTTTTATGGTAAAAATAATTTTGACATTCAAATTAAAGAAGCTCTTTTAATCAAATCTCTCTCTCCTCCATTAAATTCTAATCTTATGTATAACGACTGTTCTTTCTTCTTCAAAGTGTTTTAATTTTTCTGTATTATCTTTTCTTTTTTTGGATTTTGTGTAAATGCTCTATTTTTTATATACTCTTTTCAAACTTTGCATCATATTTATTTATTTTACGCTCTTGAAAAAGTAGTATGCACAACGAAACATGTTGAGTTTATAAATATTTTTAATATGAAATTGTTGCCTTTTTATTAATATATTATTATAAATACATTAGACCATATTTTACAATATTCGACAATATTTTATATATATATATTCTATAAATATATATAATCTACATAAGTATATTTTAAAATAATCTGAGCTGTAATATAGTTACAATACTTGAGTGTAATATATTTGCAATATTATAGCACAGAACAACTATTATTAAATTAGACAAACAATAATCGATAAAAACGCAAAAATATAGTATACGGGTGTATGGTGATTTTAGAGTCTATGCTCTATTATGAAGAATTGTTTAACTTATTACGATTTTAAAATATATTCCCTGCAGTATTCAGAGAATAAATCGAGACGGACCATTTACTTACGGAAGTGTAATGAGTGTTGGAGGAAGCTTTGTAGAAAACCCGATAGTTGGTGATAATAGATAAGTCACTGGTGGGCGGGCTCCACATGACAAGAATGGAGTTCTCCATCTGAGCTAGAGCAGATACACTAGTTGGTGGACTGGGGATGCGAACTGAAAGAAAATGGTTAACATAGATTTAGTCATAAAAGTATAAGGTAATGCAGAAGCGATGAGCCAAAAGTGATTTCAGGAAAATCAGGTTGACAAAATGGCGTTACGTTAAAGAATTATAGTTCTATTTGTTTGTAGCCCAAATCAGGATTACTGTCTAGATTTTGATCAGAAAATAAACCATTCTTTATCCCTTTACAGTAGCTAAAAACATGATTTAACTTTAGATTAATATGAAAATATAACTTACTACAACTAATTAATTTAATTGAACATTTTCTGATCAAAATCTAGACAATAATTATATATATTATTATATCGTATTATTATTATATTATAATTATTATTTATAATAATCCTGATATTGTTGAATGACTGACGAAGTTGATATATCGTAAGAAAATTTAAAGTATAATATATAACATTATGTACGAAGCTTGCGAAGATATGTCATGTGGCAAGATCAATATTTTCTTGCGTGAATGCATAGTAACAAGAACGTTTATAATAGGTTCGATTTGTATAATATAAGCATATAAGGATAATTATCTAGTGATGTGTGTAGGGTTAAGTTATTCTTAGCTTCAATTGCATAAAAAGTTACATGAAGTGTAGCAAATATAGATGAAACAAAATGTTATGTCTTGCTCACTCCTGGTATAATTAATCGCTATTTTAAAATCGTAAATTTTAACAAAGGACTCCTAAATAAGTATAGGTATAGTTCTATATACATAATACTATTATGTCAGAATAATTAGATGGTGGGAAATAATGTCTAAGCAGACTATCTTCGAAAATAAAACAATGATAATAAAAAATTGATTATACCTAAAAGTGAATTAAAGTATAAGCGAATTGACGTCGACAACATGAAAGGGCAGAATATGGACCGAAGTTAACATCATTGTCAGTTACCAGACTAACATCGACAATATCCGACACAGGAATTAAAGGTCTAACATTGACAGATAATATGTCGTTTACATGAGCTGAATTAACGTCGACACCGACCAGCAAAGGACTAGTGTCTCAAAAGATTATGAACAATACTAGCAAATTAGTCTAAGTTCGGCACATAAAACATTAAAAAGATCGACATGATACTGACGTTAGTCCTGTGTTTGCCAGTGTAGATGTTATTTCTTTTAAATGCTAATCCAATAGCTGATATACATAGAAAACAAAATGAAAAATCAGATCATAGAACATAAAATTTGTAGCAGTCATATAATACTTAGTGCCGGCTAATAAACATTGTATACCAAAATTTACCGAATTCTGTATTTATTTTAAGACTTTAAAGTAATTTGTATTCCAGTTTATATTTAAAACTATATAACAATGAAATAAAGGTTATTTCTATACTGATAGGTTCGGAACCTTTTTAAATTCTTCTTCCTGGTCAGGGAACGCGTTAGCACCCCGATTTTCCTGAGGAAAGAAAGGGTCTGGGACCCGTCCGAAAAAGTCCTGAAAGAGGCTGTGTTACCTAAGAGGCGTGAACGGAGACTATCATGGGTTGGAGAAAGAATGAGATGGGATAGGTCTTCTAAAGAAAAAGGGTAGAAAGGGAAAGATAGAGAGTTCGACTTTCCAAAGTCGATATTTTTGTATGGAATTTGTCATGATAATGGCTGTATGCAAGATTTCTCTTAATTACTACATATTTACCAGAATGCAGTAAAGACGAGGACGTAGAAAAAAGTAACACTTAAATACACAATTGTTACACCATTAAAGACTTTCGAATAAAGTTAATATTATGTATGACAATAATTGTTAGCATTATATATTTTTTAACTTCAGATAAATATATACATAGAAATAAGTCTATTTTAAAAATCTGAACATCAACAGCAAAAATAAAGACTATTAATGTTTTTTACCATTTGAAATATTTGTAAGGATTATAAAGGGGATTTAGATACCTCAATTTGAATACTGTCGTTCGGCTGTACGAGAATCTTGTAAAAAGGTAGCATCCAAAAGCTGTTTAGATTGTAGACAAAACAAGAAAACACAGCTTAATAGGTTTTTTTCTAGGCTCCATTTTCAAGTAGGTTTCTAAGACCTGGTTTTGTTTCATCAATATTCATCAGGTCGAGCTGGTACTTCGTGAGCCATCTTGCGTAGTTAAAATGATTAGTAGCAAAGCAGGTGCTAATTATCTTTGTTAGACACCAAATAAACAATGGAATGTCATTGGTTCGAACTGAGCGTTCAAAATAGTGAAAATGTTTCACATAATCGATATATGTCAACCAAAATTGAGCAGTAGGACCATGTTTACCACTTCGTGTTTCTTTTTGAAATTCTTCGTATGCCACCACGACTTCTTTGAACTCATTGCATCCGTCCTCAAAGTTAGGGTCCTTCAAGAAGACACTCATGGTTTCTTTAAATGATTGAATTTCAACATATTGTGCCAAAAATTCCTGAAAATGAAGCTTCTCCAAAGAGAGTGCTAGTAGAGGGTGAATTCTTTTACATCGATTAAAATATTTTCCAGACACGAAGCCATTTAGTGATCCTTCAGCAAGTACACCACTTTCTGTCAACATTTCAAATCCACCAGACTCAGAGAATATCTTTCCAATGGCTTTAAACAAGACCATTTCAATATGGAACTGCCCTAACATAATAAAGATATTATCGAATTTTGGTGATACTTCGTCCTGAATTTGCATGGCCGGTTTGGCAGCTGCTAAATCATATGTTACTATTCCGTAATCTTGCTGGATCTCATTAGCGCATTCTTGAGTAATGCGCATTGTTTCTTGGATAACATCCAATCTTGTAATTGGTTTGTTGATACTGGGCATATACATTACTGTTTGTTTTGGCAGATCATCAGAGACATTTTTTGCGTTGTAACCTACCCACATGGGTATATTCTCATTCAGAAGTGCATGAGACATCATCCATTTATAGTCAGCTGTTTTGGAAGATTCCGACGGGTCTGGTAAGTCCCAAGGTTTATCTGTGTATATGCGAATGCAGTCAGCTTAGACTTCTTACAATAGGCTTCAATCTCATTATTCAAAACCTCCAAAGTACGCTTGCGTCTTGAACTGGTTCTCAAAAATGCATCTGATATCTTTCTTCGATTTTGGACTTCTTTCCCCGGAGGTGGGCAATTTTGGTACATGATACCATTAGTATCATGTAATGAATCACTTCCTGAGAGCGTGCCAGTGAGTTCGTCATAATTATCAAATGCCATTCCCATGACCTCTTTTTGTACGGCTTTGATTGGGCAAAAAGTATCCGAACTTTGGAGATAAGATGCATCTCCTGTTTCCAGTTCTTGTACACAAGAGTAATTAATGGAATAACCCAAACGGTTCAATATAGTAACCAGTTGTTTGCTACCTGTCATGGATTTGACTGCAATGCCCAATGCGATATGTTTGAGTGGTTTAATCCATCCATTACTCACATTGAATGTTGCGTCCTCAGCAGAGGCTTTGGCTTTTCGTTTGATTGACTCAGGAATGTTACTGCAGTTTATACCACCATAGAGGGTTGTAAAAAATCTTTGAACACTATCCGGGACATCTGTACAATGATCTCCTATTATATCTAAGAGACCAACATTAACAGGAAATTCGTTCTTTTTCATTTTCTTAATTTCCTCCCTCAAGATTTGGGCTGCCTTTTCAAGAATACCTTCTGCCTTCTGGAGATGAACTATAATCGAATGCATTTTTAAGTGCATCTGATTCGAAGCCTTCAGAATAAACGATAGTGCCCATCTTATGCGATTTGTGCACTGAGAAATTCAGTCTACCATTGAAATGTCTCTGTAATTTGAATTTCAAAGTCTGAGAAGTAGCCACACAACTCTCAGCGATATCACGACACAGACCTTCATATCTGTCAAATAATGAAGTAAGGTACTCTGATCGCTTGTCCAAGATAACCGACTGCTCAATATAGTTACATAAATTTTGCCAAGCAACACCTGTTCTTTTATATTTAGCCAAGTCATCATTTTCAACGAAGGAATCCTTTGGGCACGATTTCTCAACCTGAGCTCGTGACACCATATAGTAGTTAGCTATGCAGGTTCTGTGATATTGACACTCTTTCGCGATGAGATCCACACCCGATATCTTTGCTAAAAGAGGACCATCGTTTTGAATTTTTGCATCTTCTAATATTGATACAGCTCTAGTATTGGTTAGTACTTTACAAGGCCGTTCATCGGTGTTTCCTTTACGAAAGCGCACAATGTTACAAAAAATGCAAGTATTAGGAAATAAATCACTTCCTGACGCATAATTGGATTGTTTTGGCTGTAGAACTGATCGCAAAGTTCTTTGAACGGTTTTTGAGTCATATTCAGAATCAAGAGACAAACTGGAACTAACCGGAATTGAAGGGAAGTCACTATGACATTTAACATGATAACCATGCGTATAAAGTTGCCTACATGGCAACTTATCTATCAGAATTTTATATTTGGACGACTGGTAATTTTTTCTATTACATCGTATTTCTGCGATCTTCAATATCTTATCCCATTTTAATGCGTTTAATGATTTAATCGTATCGTTAGTGCTAACAGGATTATTAGTATGAAGTATACATATGAGAGTCTCAGTGTTCACTGCATCTGAAGGTCCAGGCTGGGCTTCAGCAGGGGCACCAGACGACGTGGTTTTATCGTGTTGTGAGGTGTCAACAATTGCATTTTCATGAGAATCGGGACAGACAAGAGACACATTTTCTTGGCCAGTTTCATCCATTAAATCTACAAGTAAAATATAGAGAAACCTTAGGAAAGAAGTAGATGGCCACTCCTCTTCCCCATAAGTAAATAGGTGTATGGAGTAAATTTTGTGATTAATTATCGCTTTTTTTACTCTCCATTATATTCAACCGTTTTATATTATTCTAATCGTTCTATACTATATTTTTATTTCACTGTATTGATTATTACAACTATTTAACAATATTATGCTGTATTATACAATATACTCTTATACGATTTTTCACCGTTGTATTCTATATTTTTCTAACGAAATTTGAAATAATGTCACATGAGCCGAAGGCGAATGTTGACATTTATTTCAAATAGAGTTTTAAAAAGTGTCCAAGTCAAGTCTGTGCAACTTAAGACGTTCCATTCCTTCTTAGACTCGGTTAGAACTATCAAATAAAAATATTAATTGCTTGAGACTCGAAACCATAAGTAAAAGTGGCTCGGCTCCCCGTCTAAAATGTTCTATTAAATCTTTCAAATATTTCAGCCGTTATTATTTAAATTACTCGCCATCGAAAGCGTAAACAATGATTATTTTCGACAAAAAGTTTGGAAAAATTATACATATATGTATTATAATTTGTATGGCTTTTCTTCCATATGAAAACATTAATTGCATTGAAATTGTAATATGTAAAATTGAAGTAATTGATATGATTAACTGTATGCGATAGTTTTAGACATTGAATTATATAAATATATATAAATAAAACCACTATTTTACAATACATGCTAAATCGTCAACTGAGTAAGACTGATTAACCAAAAAACAGTATTTTTATGGATAACATGCGCAAGACCTCCGTCCATTAGAAAAGAACAATAATCACGTAGCTTAAATGTGTCAATGGTGATTAATGTGTTCATTACATAAGATACATATATGAAAATATAATTGATGTATAAACTATAGTTATTTGGATACTATCAATATATCTTTGAGTACTAACGAATAACATTTATTTTTATACATAATCATTTCGCTAAACGGATTTCCCCGTTTGCATTTCAAAATAGTTTAATTTTGTTTTAATGTTTAATTAATACTAATTTAACAACTGACTTATAATTTCTTGTTCATCGTACTGGGATGATATCATATTGGGATTTAGATAAATATGTATGTATGTAGTTGTTATTTATGCAAAAGTTTGATTATTTAAGAAATTATCGCAGGTTTCCTTTATTGAATTGGATCCAAATTGTATGAGGATGAATGCGTAGGTCACCAGAGCTCCGAGAACCTGATTAATTAAAAAAATAATTGCTTTAAAAATAATGTAGTAAAGTGACATCATATCTAAGAAAGTGATAAATGTAAAATATATTGTAATTCTGAAAAATGTAATATGACAAATGAATGTTCCAATTATAAGCACAATATTGTATAAGTGAAATGATCAAAATTGATAATCTGAATTAAAATTTATAAATGTATCGCGTTTTTTCAAGACTTAAGAATAGAAGCGGCATTCATGATATATGAAGTATGTTTCTCTTGATCGAGTAAAAATCGTAAAAATCGTCATTCAAATTACCGTAAGCGAAGTATCTCGATTTAGTACAAAAAGTCCAAAGCAGCTCCAACCAATATTATTCCCATTTGCAAGCTTTACCAGGAAAAGCTGGTGCTGTAATAAAAGTAGACATATATTGTAGAAAACCTATTAGAAAATTATATAACTAAAGAACACCCTAATGAGGAAATATTTACATTTACGATTATATTCGAATAGCTTTTAAAAATGTTTATAGCTTTACCTATAACTATTTCTATGTGTATAGTATTAAATATGATGAATGGGTGTATATATTTTTAACTTCATATATTCCATGGCAAAAACAGAAAAAGAAAAATTGATTTTATAACGCAATATAAAGTGATAACTTCATTATAACCAATTATGTGAGACTTAAATCATTAATTTAATATCTTCCAACCATTATAAATGTCTTTAAATTGCCTTTCTATAATTGAACAATTATTTACAATTGAATATTTAATTTTTTTGCTATTATATGTTGCTATTGATTGTTTTCAAATATTTTGGTGCCTACTTAGAAAATAATATTCATTTGGTTAATAATTATCACAAGTAGAATAATAAAAAATCTCAACTCCTTATCTAAGCTTATCTTTTCAAAAATATATATTTATGCACCAATATACACATAAAAGCATTTATTCATTGACAAGACATTTTTCTTCCTTTTCAATTAAATTAATGAATTAAATCTATCTTCATGTTTAACATTTGTATAGCTAAATTCATGGTGATACTTATTACTTTGAAATTACTTAAAAATCTTGAAGCTATTATGCCTATACACTATACATATTCATAATCGTGTTAGCCACAGACACAGACTTCAAATAACTAAAACTCACAATTCTCCAAATTTCGTTAGATACTCCAGTAGGAATTATTTCAAATAAGATGTCAGCAGTACTTTGAATCTAAAAAAATATATATACGTAAAAGTCAATTGACAGTATTAATAATTATTATCAGTGAAAAGAAAAACATTTTATTTCTATACAAATAATTCCAAAGCCGGATATATATCGTAAATTATTACGCATTGCAGTGAAATAAAACAAAATCAGTACCTATATAAGAAAACATTTTTAATTTTCGACAGAAATGATTAAATTTGTTGAACTACTTTTTGAAACATACATATAAGAAATGTAGACATCATATTGCATACATTATAATAACGAATATAATAGTAAACTTCACATTGTTTTAATAATCCTATTTATGCAAGTGAAATTGCATTTTGTAATTAAAATTACTCATTGAAACTGCTATTAAAGATCTATTTATTAATTTACACATGTAAAACAATAAATACGTTTTCATATATTTATTGAATTTTTAATAATTTACTTCTTACCTCATCGTTCATAACACTTGCGGCAATAAGGTTGATAAGTAAGGAGACCACACTCATGAAGAGCCAGTATAGTAAACTGATAATTGTAAGAACCGTTGGACAGGCAGCATTGGCCAGCATGTAGATCAGAGATGTGATACCAACAACGCTGTACAAGAAAATAACACCAGTGAACTGAGGAAAAATCCCCTCGCCAACGCTGATGGTGT
>JAYRBW010068361.1:0-51807 GCA_036023295.1 Invenusta paracnida | reverse complement strand
AAAAATTGACTAGTCTGGTCTCTCTTCACTTTTACTCTAAACACAACGAAAACCCTGCATCTTCTTTCTCTTGGCGAGTGATACACTCTGGACTTACTAACACCTGGAAAAGACGCACTTTAGAAGCTCTCTATATTAAAGCGACTGCTTCTAAACTTATGAATGGGTGTTGTGGTCTAACTCTGCCTGTTATTTAATCCTGTTAATTGTGTATCGAAGTTGCTTCTCTCTCTCTTCTGTAATGCTGTTATTCCTTATCCAATCAGATTAACTTGTTTGTGTGTATGTATTGATCGTATTATGTACTCTTCCATCTATATACTATATTATTTATTTCCTGCATTCACTATTTCATTGTATCACTCTTGATAAAGGTGCCTTGCACTGAAACGTCAAGTATCAATAAATATAGTATCTGAGAACATTTGCTTTTTTTTGCTTATTTTAATCATCTCACTATCCTTTATGATAGTATTACAATATATAAATTTAATTACATTTATTTTTTGTTTTTTTGATGTTTTATATATTTTCTGAAAAAAAAATTAATTTATGGCCAAGAACTCCACAATTGCCTATCTGTCAAATATTATGATTTTTTAGAAACTACATTCTTTGGATTAAAATAATATAGAAGAATAGTGCAATAATCAAAATTATTTTTAATTATTTAAAGATATATATCAATATTATATAAGAAAATTATTAATATACATTAATCTGGTCATTTTAATTAAATGAAGTGTCAATTGGTATGTACATATCAATAGTAATTATTCAATGATTTCAATAGTATTGAATATTATTGGTATATATTATGTACTAATAGCATGGAAGCTCCTATTGGTACATAGGGTGTAAGCTGACCATATTAACACCCTGGCAGTAACCCTGAATTAGTCATTTACAACATCCAGTAACCCTATATTTCATATTATAAAGATAGAGACTCCAGTTATTTTTTGCATATCACAAATGAACAATATATACCAATAGTATTTCAATATGAGGACATGTACATACCAATAGCAGCTGCCTTAATTAAATATGAATATAAAAATTTGCAAACTGTGCAAGGATCACTTACAAATGGTGTATATTTGCAAAATACATATAATAAATTAAAATAAAATAATATTTTTACACATTATTATTTAATTTTTATTATATTCTTTTAAATTTGATTATCAAAGTTATATGCTTTATAAAACTTTTAAAACAAAGATATCTTCATCATTTTATTCATTTTTTCATTTCTACTAGCATAAATTAAGATATAAAGCATAACATATAAGCATAAAACAAATATACATAAACAGATGATTGAATTTGCTTATATATTGAGTATGTTATATTAATCTAGGAATACATAACTGCTTTAGTATAATTTTTAATCTTTTTATTTCTGATTTGTCAACACTGAAAATTTCACTATAATCTGTGAGATTTATCTGAAAATATCTAAATAGTTGTTATACTAATCTATGTTAATCCTTACTTAGCTTTTAGAATTTTATAATGCAGTAACTTTTACAACATTATGTGAAACCTAATTTTATTGCAAATATACTATGCTGTAATGTGTAATTTCAGAAAAATTGATGATAATCAAGGTCGCACATATGAGCTAGGACAATGTGCAGTAAAGTGTATGCGAGCAATTCTGATTGGATGGATGCAGCAGTGTGATCGAGTAAGTTTATAAACTTTGTAATATAAAGGTTTATATATTCTCTAGATATTGTTTTTTTTCTGGCAATGAAAACTTTCAATACTTTTATGTTTTAAGAAATAGTCTTAAAGAAAGGTTTCTAAATTGAAATATTAATATATAAATGCCAAATATATCTAAACATATATATCAAGTTTAATTTTACATTGCATTAACTTGTACTACTCTGTAATATAAAATTTCTGTTTTGTTGTTAGGAATTTCAAATTTTTCTTATAATTGTTGCTGCTGACTAAATAATAATATAAAATTATGCTATTTAATTAATTGACAATTGAATCTTATATGGACACTTCAATTTGTGCTTAAGTAGTTTTAATTATTTTCCATTATTCATTAAAATCTATTAGTACCTTGTATATGTAATATTTATAGGTTCACCTCACAATACATTAAAAGCTATGCCAACCATTATTTATTGAAGTAAAATAAAGTCAGCTTTCTTATATTCTTTGAAATTATATTTTGGTCTATTTTGTTAAGTAAACTCCTTAAACAAATATTATTTGTGCTTTATGTTGTAATTACTTCCCCAATGTTTACAGTTGGAACGCTTCAAAAAGTCTCAATCAGTAGAAAACTGTCTGCACACGCGACTTGACTATGCCACAGGGGAACCCAGCCTGGGGGATGATTATAACCATCTTCAAATGGACTGTGTTGGTCTCTATGTGCTCCAGCTGGTTCAGATGATCACTACAGGGCTTCAGGTCATATTTTGTATATTGTCTTGGTTTTGTAATTGTTTGTTTTAAAAATGGAGAATTAAAACATGGTTTCTTGTTTATTTATATTCAGGTAATTTACTTATTTTCTTTTGTGAATTCCTGTTATTAGGTATTTGTATCCAGATTACTTTATATTACACATCCAATTAGTAATAATTTCAAAATTTATAGTCACAAAATAGTAAAATATTTTTGTTGTGAAAAGTGAACATTACTTATGATTGACTTAATTTACATAAATTAGGGATAGTTTGAAATCTATTATTTTAAAATGTGTACCAAAATTATTTAACTTTTTAGTGATGTGCATTTTTTTTTGTAAAATGGAAATTATAATTTTAAGACAAAGTTTATTTTTGTTTTAAATATTTTTATCTGTTCCTATTATGTACTATTGGATATAAATAATGTTTCTATGTCTCAGATATTTTATACATAATTTAGATATCTGTAAAAAAAATAACGGTTTTAAAAACCGTTTCTGTTTAAGGATTTATGTATAATCAACGCACTACTCCAATTTTTAGGTAATTTACACAAAGTGTGAGGTAAGCTTCATTCAGAATCTGGTCTTCTATTTGGAGAGAGCCTACAGAATTCCCGACTATGGAATTTGGGAGCGCGGGTCTAAACAGAACAAGAATGTCACCGAACTTCATGCCAGGTGAGTAAGACTTTTGACAATGATTAATTCTAATTGTTTAACAATAGTTTTTGTGACATTATGAGAATCTATTTATCTATTTCTTTTAGTGTAATTTTGTTCTTGATCGTATTTTAGAGGTTAAGGCCGGTACACACTAAGTTGAAAAAACCGTTGGAACATTTGCTTCAGTATACACCAGTCTGTCGCTACAGTTTGGGCAACAATAATTTTCAACACACACCAAAACGATAGTCCCAACGGATCAGTTGGATATGTGTGTACTGAGCATCTGCACAATCCTTGATCAATTCCGGAATGTATTGGATATTTCGTATACACAAATCGTTGGCTTTATATTTTAGACATGTTTAAAATATTGGCGAGAATGGATTATAAATAGATAGTACCACTTCATGTGGTACTATTAAAAGATGCACGATCATATTTTTAGAATTCAAATTAATGTTGGAGATTTATAGGTTGTAGACTCTAATATAAACATAATTGCTTTAGTAAATTTGTTTTCATTATAAATTTTCGCCCCCATCTCTATATTCGCACAATTCCCATATAAAGTTAAAAACCCAAACGAAACATTTGTTCGTAGACACATTCTTTATTTATTATATTTGAGGCGTTTACAATTAATTATGTTAGATATGTATACAAGCAACTATTTCTAGATACTGCACACGCTGGATGGTGATTATACAAAAACTATTATACCTGCACGCGGTACGGTATGTAGGTGCGTGAGTTCAACTAATTACTTATTATCTTCAGTTAGGTACCTGGCCTTGACAACATAGAAAGCCAACTTTTGACACTTTTGACACTTTTACATTTTATCCTAATAACATAATGATTGCAAGCGCCTAAGTGTCTGTCCACTTGCCTTTGTGTCATGAAGTACAAACAGTGAAAATGTGTTATGACATCTGCTGAATAGCTATAAGTCAGGTTTGCAATTTAATTAGCTATATACACAATACATTAAATGGATTAACTATTATTCCATATGTTAACTGTTGTTCTATTTAAAGTCTATATGGTTTTATCCAAATATTATAACAAGACATGCTGCATTACGATAATATCGTCGATGGCTTTCGTATTTCATTGTATATAAAAGCGTGCCGCATTTTACTAATTCTTATTAGAAAAGTGCTGTTTCTCAAACCTATTATTGTATGGATAACTTTTATAATGAGCATATTTATTGCACCATTGTTCGCAGAATATAAATTACTTAGGCGAGCCGGTCGACAATATTAATATAATACCTCATTACAAATTAAAAAGTATAACAAAATGTATATACAACAAACGTCATGATGATTAAGTATTGGATAGATTAAAAAAATTGGATAGTGCAAGCATAAAGTAAAATGGTGGTTGCATTATCCTTTTGGAAGGCGACACATCTATTCAATAAAGGTTGGTTCGCAGCGGTCTATGTGTGCTTAAATATATGTACCTAATCCTGAAATAATAGATTAATCGTATAATTTTATTTAATACTTTTGACTCGCCGGATCAGTATAATTGCTACAATTTTGTATTAATTTAAAGCGAAATGGTATCTACCCTAAGATTAAACTAAATAGCTCAATTATTTTGTGATTTTTCAACAATAGCTGATCAAATTGAAGCTACTTTAATGGAATGTGGGCCACACTTCCATTAAAGTAGCTTCAATTTGATAGGGCTCATTGTCTCAAAGGCCCTGTCTTTTTAACATTTCATCGAAAGTGTATGCGGATAAAGCCATTCGGAGGAAGGCCAGTCAGGAGATAGAAAATGCTGTCAATATTTCTGCTAATTAGTTTAACATATTAATATTTATTTATTCATTTACGTATAGCTATTAATAGTTATAAGTATAACAAATATATACATTCAAATTGCATGTAGAAAAGCTCTAAATATGCAATCTAATTAAATATATGAGAATAATTCAAATTAATTAGATAAAATATATAACATTATGTTAACCTTATAATCAAACAATTTTTTTAAATTCTGTTAAACATTAATTTTACCTTTTAAAGTTGTATTTTATATATTTTAATTTTTACATGTATTATTTTATAACTTTTTTATATAGTTAAATTTGTAAAATAATTCATCGATTTATTCATTTTTTAAGTTAGCAAGTTTACTAATTAAAAATGTAAGTGAGTAACTGTAAATAGACTTTGTATGAGCATACTTAAAGTTTACGTTGAAAAATCTATTGTAAGATTACATAAATGCATACCTTCATTTTACTACACTGAGGGTGTGTTCGTATAGCCAATTAAATACTTTGGTAAATCACAAATTTCCCAAGAAATTCTTATTTGATTTATACGTCACGCAACTTCCAAGGAAAAACCAAGCTGTGTCTAAAATTTCAAGCCAACGGTTTGTGCAGACAGAAGTGTCAGTGCATACCAAGCTGTTCAAACCATGATTATACTCTAATGATTATAATTACTCTATGGTTCAAACAAATTTTGTGACATGCATCCAACATATATACCGAAATGTGCCAACGAGTATGTGCAGAGCTCCATCTCACACCAGGCTGTCCCTGCGGTTCTTTCAGCGTGGTGTGTACCGGTCTTTAGTTTACCTTAATAAGCACGATTACAAGTCATTGGCTATAAGTATATTCAGTGCTTATTTTATTGTATCAAAGCTTATATTTTTGTCCTATTTATTATTTTAGTCAAATTGTAAACCACTTTTTCTTTTATTTGAGAACACAATTTGGCATATTTTGATTTAAAAAGTATTGTATTTTTTCTTGATATTTTATTGCACAATTTTAATTTTTTGTTTTGGTTAATATGACAATTTATTTTTATTACTGATAAACTTCCGATTTGAAAATTTTTATTTGGAATATTATAGGGATTTAATAATAATTAAAGTGTATTGTAGCTGATATGTTTCTCTATAACCGTATTCATAAATGTTAATACTACAAAATAAGTGCATATTTTAAAATAAATATGAAATTTTTATTTAATTGCAAGATCTGCATTATCGATTTCATTGAAACAAATCTACGATGTCTATATATAAGAACTTAGCTAATGCCTAAAAGCCTCTCTACTTGTAAGGTGCTATTTTCCCTTATACTCTCCACGATCCCATAGCTCCATCGGGATGGCCAAGGCAGCTCTGGAAGCTGTGAGCGGTGTCAACATGTTCGGCTGTGAAGGAGATCATTCGACTGTGGTCTTTGTTGACATCGATGCTCACAGTCGGAATCGGATCATCCTCAGCAATCTCCTGCCACGAGAGTCGGCATCAAAGGTTAATCTGTTATTTCAGTTGTTTGCCCCTTATAGCAGCTGTTATGTTGCCTTTTTCTTACGCTAGTAAGAAATATAAAAGTACATTTTTACAAAATACTAATTCCGAGTCGTGAGGTAATATGTATGTAGATTGTTTGGCCATATATGAATACTTTCATTGACTTTAACAGTTCTGAATCATCCAATCAAATGTGAGTATTTGCTCGAGTAAACAAAGAATACATGACTAAACCATTATAATTATAATGGTAAACAACTACGATTTATTATATCTATATAATTTGTATAGTTTTCTACTTACTTGATTAAGTAAAATGTGTTATTAGCCGTGGAAAGGTATAATATATACTGTATATTGTTTATTTCTTGTGTACCATTTTTCTAAAGAAATAGGCGTTCTATTTTCATTGCGTTAGTGAGATTTTTTATTCATAAAGTTACGTGTATACATCACATTCATAGTCGTTATCTTTTTATATTAGATTCATCGTTTTGTACTATTTTAGTAAAACGACTATTTTTTATTAACTACATTTTAATGTATTTTTCTTAATTAATAATGAATTCCATATAATATAGTCTAATTTGAGGAGTGTTTTGCTCTTCATTAATGATACAGAGCAAAAATAGAACCTTCAGATAATAATTAATAATGAGGTAATTTGCATAATTTGAGTTTATATTATTTTTTACTATATATACTTAATTTATTAGAGATATTTATTGTTTTCTCTGCAGAAATAAAGAAAACGTTGAATTTGCTTCATCAAGGTTATGAAAGGAGAGATAATATAAATGTTTTCTTTCTCTTTGTAGGTTTCATTAGATATAGTCATTTCTCTTTTTTATGTTAGGAATTTCCAAAAGTTAACGAAATAAAGCAATAATAATCCTTGTAGTTACATTGATTCAATCTAGCGTTAAGATTCCTATGTCCCGGCTCTCATCAACGAAACATAATTAATTATATCAGAGTTTAAAAATAAACAAAGACATAAATTTAGGAAGATATTAAAACGTTATATTTCGCCATTACATTATAATAATCAGTTGCTATGTATCTCTATAATCATTATTTCAAGCCCTGTAAATTCGTTGGCTAAGAATTTTAAGCACATTTTTCCAACTAATCCGACAAAATAATCAAATATTCTACTTCTGATTCTTTTCCTCGCGGACTCCTTAATGCTAGACCTATTCACGTTCCTCCTGAGATTAGCTCATTGTTGTTAGTTTATAAATTCAAAACTTTATTACAGCTTATTTGAACACAACTCGAAAAAACAACAATCTCAACTACCGTACCATCACATATAAAACAAAACGCACACCATAATACAACAAACAACTTGTAGCATATTATCTAAACTCAACATACATATATAATCACGTGCTCTTTGGAACAACAGCTTGCTCGTTAGAACTTTGCTTATTTTAATGATTAATCTCGTAGTTTTGTGACACCTTTCTGTTACATCGTCCTATTATATGCTTTATAAGTACACCCCTTTGATCTGGTGATGCCCTCCTTACACCTACAGGCGAGCGACAGTGCCCTTATACCAACTCTTTCCTGGCCCGCTTACGCCACTCATGTACCGGGCATACGCTCCGAGTCCCTCCAAATCGTGAAGGACCGTCTCCAAGGACGCTATGGCTTCAAGAGATTCCTCCGAGATGGTTACAAGACATTGATGGAAGCACAAGAGGTCTATCGGCCGGGGGAGCTCAAAGTGAGATCAGCCTGACTCATGGGAATTTTATTGATTTATTTAGCCTATACAATTTTTTCTTAAAAGTCTTATATAAAATATTATTTTAATTTAGTTTTTACTTTCATACTATATTATGATTAGTTTTTTTAGTTTACCGAAGTTTAAATGAAAATTTACCGTTGTATTGCAAAATGACGTTATGATAATATGCCTTTGTTGTTACGTGAATAACATCTATTTAATTTCAATGCTCCATTAATAATATATTTTTCGCATTGTAATCTAAGTATTTTTTATTGTAATTCTTTGGTACTTATAATATTCAATTTTTATCTGTTAATCTTTTTATATAATTATTGCAATAAACGGTGTTTAACTAAATTTGATGGGTGCATATTACTAAATTTTACAAATTAAATTAAATACTTTTCTTTCCTCGAATAATTCTTAATTAAAATAATATTTATGTTAGCTCTTATTACGATATTTAAAATTGTGTTTAATAAAAATACATATTAGATATGACTTTAATTAAGTTAACATTTTAAAACAAAATAATCATAAAAACTTCAATTTAAAAAAAAATTTAATTGCATATAAAGTAACATATTACTGTTGTTATCAAGTTGTATTTCTTTTTTTTAATTCTCGAAAATATTTCAATTAATAATATTAGAAAATAACAATATATAAAATTTCTATTTTCAAAATATTTTATATGACGTTTCATACATTTTTTTAAATGACAAACACGAAAATCAGCTTTCTTGTATATTCAAAATAGTTTAATCCTCTGCAATGTAGAATTTTTCATTCATTTTAATTAATAATTAGTTTTCTATTTTTGACAGAATTAGCGGTATAGATGTATTTATAATGACCCAATAGCTGTTCTCAATCAACACCACTAACGCATACTATTATGTACATATATAGTTCTATTACGTGTTGTGTAAATTTAGGCAATAAAACATGCACTCTGGCGCGTATAGCACTGCGGAGTGTATCGTACACGACATACCTTCTATCTATCCAAATTAAGAAGCCATATACAGAAGGTTTACACTATTATGAAGGCCCTTGTTTGTCCTTCACTGTTTCAAATTTATGCTTAACTTCGTGGTATGTTAAGATGTGTTACGAAGTGGAATGTATTAAAAGCATAGTGCTATTAATGCTGTACATAACTTTGACCTATTTGATGGATTACTGGTGTACATTGAATTTAAACCACACCTTCTTTTCATTTCTCTTGACTAGAAATTTTGTTGATAGTTTTTGATATCGTCTGTCAACATGTAGAATTTTTTCCAAATATAATCTAAGGCACAACATAATATTAGTATTCTGTGTTTTTTAAAACCATCGTCAAACTGATATTATCTGACTGTATAGTCACAAATAATAAGTTACTAACAAAACTTTTTTCTAAGTCGTTTTCTTTACAAATGATTGTATTTCTTTAAATTATGTATGCATATATTTATCTATATCATATACAGTAATGTATATTTGCATATTTTAATTCAGTATTTTTTAAATATTTCATTTACCTATATTAATTTTTGACTTATTAATTCTAATCTTTTATACAAAGAAAAAAACCCAGTAGATTCCGATTTTCCATGTAAATATAGGGGGGTTAAAATTTACATTGAAATAGATACTGTTTATAACCTTTAATATTATTAGAAGTTAAACTGTATATTTTGTCAATTTTACTACACATAATTGTTGATTTGATAACGAT
The DNA here is from genome assembly GCA_036023295.1 of Invenusta paracnida. Classification (NCBI taxonomy): domain Eukaryota; kingdom Metazoa; phylum Platyhelminthes; order Proseriata; family Coelogynoporidae; genus Invenusta; species Invenusta paracnida. The sequence continues at coordinate 41,928 of JAYRBW010068361.1, read as the reverse complement.
ACCGATGGTATAACAAAAAGGGTTTTGATTGATTCTTTATGAAATCAGTGCTGCAGTGCAATGTTGATGATTAACAAAGAAGTATTTTAGCATATATATCTTAATACTTTTCTTTATATATTTTACTGGTTAACCTAAATGTGATATTTTTCTACATATTATTTTATAGAATGTCATAGTTAAGGTGAACGAAGATCTGGAATATACTTGTTTAATGTACTTCTCATATGCTTTAGGCTTAATTGCTAATGTATATAAGCTATATCCTGATTCTATATTATGGACGTAAATATTATGCGTATTTGGCCATAATATTAATAGGGTAACCTATTTTCACCCTCCCCTGTTATAAACATTTATATACAGTGTCATAAATGTATGAAAGCATTAGTGTAGCAGTGACATGGGTGAGTGTGTATCTGTTTTATCAGCGAAGCAGCGTTGCTTTTATTGATTAATTAACAATTATATTAAGCTATAACGTAACTAGTTACCCTAATTTTTATTCACTCTTTCAGAAATTTGAAAACATAGAAAATGAATGGCCTGTTTTCTTGGCATACATGATTATTGAACGTAAGCTCCCCTACATACATTGCATAAATATAATTTGTCGTATTGAAACAAACGTTATGTTTACATTTATAATATCTTCATCTAGATTGTTTCTTAAATGAACCGGAAAAGGCCAAAGAATACAACACAAAACTAAAAGGCCTACTAGAGCGTTGTAATGGAGAAAAATGTGAGTCAAATTTAATGTGCTTAAAATTTGAACAGTTATTAAACAACAGTTAACTGAATGCTGTGATATTCGTTTCAGTCTTTTGACACATAGTGTTGATATTTAAAAAAAGTTCATTAATAATAAACCATTTCTAAACTATACAATAATATATTGCATAGTTTTTAAAGTGAAATGTTTTTTGTAGAATTTGTTGGAAATTAAACAATGTAATTTGTATTTCTATAATCGAGAGAAATTCTAAGATAGAGCACTAATATTGTGTTTCTTTAACTTTTGAAAACACGTTTTTTGTATTAAAAGTAATTCACTATTCCTTATTATTTAATTTTGAAGTTTTATTGATTATCGCTAAAAATTGTCTTACATTTCAAAAGCTAACATTAGTTGAGCCTAAGAAAATTATATTTATTTTATATAAACCGCTTAAAACATATTTGGTTTACCTACTTGAAATAAAGTATTATTTATTAGTTTGATAACTTGCGATTAGAAAATGTCTGTTTTATTTATACGGTATAATTTGTAAACTATATTACTTTGATTTCTCAGTTAGTGAATTCGTTTATTCTTGAATAAAAGTTTAAATGGAGTCATTAGAATTCATGGTGTAGAATTCTAAGCTCTTTCTATGTAAAAAATATAAGTGGCATAAACCACAGTCTACATTATATGGTTCCTATACCAACCTCCATTACCTACGTTTAGTCTATTGGCTACCCCGGTTCTACTTCGTTCCCGAGTGGGGCTTAGAACTGGAGAGAGAAAACCCGGGCACCACGAGTAGGTCACCGGAGTCTAGGAATGCGGGATCTACTCGACATCTCTGGTCTCAGGCTGTCTACATCATCTCTCAGCTCATGAGTAAGTGAAGTATATATATAATCGAAAGAAATATTAGCAATTTAATAATAAAATAAAAGCGTTGAATAAAAGCATGCCCAAAGCGTTTTATATTTTATTATTCACTCAGTTAGATTTTTATGCTTTATGTTTGAAAATTGTATCAATTTTTATATTTATCAGCTATCGTATTTTTAGCTTATAGCTCTCTAATACTTTTAATAACATTATCAGTCATCATCAACTATTATAATTGTTTATTAGATATATATATAGTTTAGTATAAATCAAATCCTTGCACTGATCACCAATAAATACTATTATGCATTGTCAGTTACCGGCTGTTTAATGAAGCACGATCTGGACCCCTTATCACGTCACATGCCTGCAGATGAACGCCCCATTGATCACTCCTCAAAATACATGACACTTATGGTTTGTGATTCTTTATTTTGCAATATATAGTAGTCACTTTCCTATTGTCCTTAAATTATATAATACTATGATATTACGATCATAAAGTATGTAAATACAGAGTTTTTTTCTCTTGATTATTTAATGCAGTTTAACACTACTAAGTAGTTAATAAGAATTTAAAAAATATTTATTACGATCAACATGATCGTAGTCTGATTCCCGGCTGAGCTTTGTCGTAATGTAAAGACTATTTCCTGTCTTTTATTTAAATATTTATTACAGAAGTGTTACTTTTTGCAACTATGCTCTTTAAAGTACAACTATTATAGCTGTCACCATTCTCGTGAATTTCTAAAATAAAATAAAAGATAAATTATAATCTAACTGAACCGAATCGAACCCAACCGATATCCGTTTATGGGTGTAAAAACGTGAAGGCCGTTGATTATGCTATTGGAATTGTGTGCCACTTGCCAATCAGTTAATAATTTCATCGCTCATTTTTGTTTAGATTTTGTTCCTGGTGGAATTTTTGAATCAATTAAATTTTGTACGTTTTCTGTTAAAAGCTCTGAAAACCGAGATTTTTTAGCGGAAGAACCTTCACTTGTTTCTAGTTCATTATCCGGGTCAACAATAAAATTACCAAAATCTGTGTCGTTTAAAAATTGTTTGTAAAAATCAGAATAGTCCAAAGCCATTAAAATGAAAATTTGAAAGGAAATTTAACAAAACTTTGATATTTAACATGGTAGAAATATAATACCACATAGATATTCGTGTATCCACTCTATCTATCAGCGCACTGTCTTTCAAATATATCAGTTCGTTGAAAGATAGTGGATACACTATAATCCATGCGGTAATGTATGCGAATAGGAAGAATATAAATAATGTTTTCTTAAAAAATAATCGTTTAAATAGTATTTATTCTGCAGCTGGATTTTTAGTAACAACTTAGGTACACTCATCTCATATATAATATAGTTTGTATTACTGTTTAATACGAGTATAAGCAAGCTATATTTAAAACATTATTATCAATGACTTATTATTAATTCTTATTATTGTGTTCCATTTTGCTAAAAAATATACATATATGTCATATTTTATTACTTGAATTCTTTTTAATACTCTAATAAATTTTTGGCTATTTAAGTTGATGATAATATTTTAAATATAATTTATGAATTAAGGAATTATAAATATAGTTAATAACATATTTTTTCTTCATAATTATTAGCAATATCAGTTAGAATCATAATTTTTATAATTATTTATCACTAATTTCTATATATTTAATTTAACTAAAACGACTCAAGAAATCTTGTCATCCGTCAACCGTTTTCAATCATTTTTGATGTCAACATTATTTTACCATAATCTCAATGTACCGATCTTCTAATATATGTTAACTAGTTAGCAATGCTCTAGTCCCTATTGTATATCAAAATGTATGTTATATTTATTTATTGTGTCCAGTACAATGTGTACTTATTACGAGTACGATATTTCAATAAATAATATAATTTAAACATAACAGAGAAATCATAAATTTACATATTTATATTTTTTTATAAAACTTTTCTTTTGCATATTTTGAGAGATTTATTATATTTTAATTTTATTTATTGGCTTTTTAATCTTATGCTCAATAAACATAATATATTTTATTGATTTTATAATATATTATGACTGTATTTCTCTTTTAAACGTTAATGCGATTCAGTGATATACCTGTAAAATATTATATTACACTGATAAGAATTGTTTCTGATTTCGAAATACTTTTTTCTCACCTCACTTCTTCATATGTAGAGTAAACCGCTAAACCTCCTCATTCAAGTGGTCCTCATTTCTGAATCCATTCGACTTCAACAGCTCCTCTCCACATATGGAATCCAGACACAAACACCCAAACAAGTGGAACCTATTCAAGTGAGTCGTCTGAGTAGAAATAATTGAGTTAGCATAATAAGTATAAAGTAAATATATGCCGGCAGTTTTATACTACTTATTATTTCTTTTAGTTGTATAGCGCTACTTTGTTAGCCCAGTAGCCCACTGAATATTGCCAAATACATTGTATATCATTACAACATTATAAGGCTTTTACAATGAAATTTACATAAGTTCAAACCAAGCTAAGTAAAGCTAAATCAAAATAGGTAAACTAATTTATAATTGAACTTATTATACATTTTAAATATATAGTAGTTATTAAAATATATATTATACTCATGTTTTAACATAATATATTAAACAGCTGAGCAAGACAATATGATATAGACTTCTTATTTAACCGTGACATCAATTGTGAGTTACATTATTATCAATGATAACAAAGTCTTTTGTAGTTGTGTGGATACGTTTAATTTTTAAAGCATTATTATTAATCAATTTGTTATCAACTGTATGATTTAAATTTCTCTATACTAACTAAGGGCGTCATTTCTAACTGCCTACTGGCTAAACTTTTTAAAACCACATTGACTTCACAGTTGGTTTAGATAACGCAGATTAAATAACGCTAGTTGTATGGGGAAGGCCGAGATTTTGTTTTACTCACGGATAAAGTACACGTGAATACGAAAGCTAATTGCCACATGTTTGAGGTATATGTTTGTCATACGAATAGGTTACTTTCATTCTTCTTGTGGTTCCTAAATCTTTACTAAATACTATTTATAAAGTTCATAAAATATTTCGATTATTCTCTAATTTAAATTTTTTAAATCATATATATATATATATATTAATACCATAAAAATAATAGCATTTCTATGAAAAATAAATGCATTTTGTCAAATTCCCTAATTATGAATTTTCATTAAAGAATATATTATAATTATATATTAAATTATACACGCTACTATTTATTTTAATTAAAATATATATAATATCTAAGATCGTATGTTTTGGTATCAAAATATCCAGAATATTAATATAACGATAACCACAAATATTTATAAACAAAGTTTTGAGATTTTAAAATTTGTTAAAGTTTCTTAATGTTAGGATATTATGTTTGGTTTAAACTAAGTTTAAAATCCGTTTAGCAAGAGAACTCCATTCACAATTTCTTCTGGTGAAATGTCCACCAATTTAAAATATAGTCTATGGCTAAACTTAGCCTAAACCAATCTAATCTTGGTGTGAAGTCATATATTATATAGTAATTATATTGATAAACATATTTCCAATGTTATTTTTTTCTTGAGATCTGGCCCCCCGACCAGCTAGTTCGTGTTGGCCTCTACATGGGTCACAATAAGAAGCTCGGCCTGTCAGGACGCCCTTCAAGACCTGTTGGGCCTCTGGGTACAAGCAAGCTCTATCGGTGAGCACATATAGTTTGTAAATTTATTGTGTACCTCAAATCCTTTTTCTGTTAGCTTTGACTATCGACTAGATAATATTTCTTTACCTTCACGCACATATTCGTCAGTTGTTTTCTCTGTTTATTTCGTCAGTTTCTTTACTATATTAAAACATATTAATTCAAGCATTTTATGTTTGTACACTTGAGCAAATATTCATACAATGGCTCATAAGATTAATACACTTTCTATTAGTACTGCTGTTGCTATTCTTGAAAGTAATAGCTCATTACAGTATTTCTCTGACGAACGATTTAAACAATACGTTTGGTATGTTCTGGAGTTCAGGGGAGTGCGTTTGTAAATTTTAGATTCACAAATACATTCAATTTTCTCTAGTCATAACATTTTTTAGAGAAAATCTATATTTTATAGATTAAATTTGTATTTGTCATTATTTTCTAAAATAGAATGTAATATTTAATGAAATATACTTTATTCTCATCTGAATGTGTGAGTTAGAGATTATTAGCATGAATTAGCAATACGTATTAGTAGCTCTGGGCTTTTAAGTGCACAAACTAGACATAAAATTGCCTTTCTACTGAAAAAGACTATTTTTTGATTTTATTAAGAAAACTTTCCTCTTCAAATCAGTCAATCTTGTACGCGTGTCTAAAGTGTTAATTTTTAATAAAACTAGGTAAATGAATTTGTTATGGTAATATTATTAAAGATTTTAGAATATTTCTATTTTCTGAATTTCTATTTGTAAATTTCTAAAATGTAAAATTTATCAAAGGGGTTAAATTGTAATTATTTATTTCGCTATTTTAACTTTTAAAGTAAAGTAATAAAAACTGTGCTTGTTTTTTCGACTGTTGTGTGTTTTCTCTTTTCATTTCTTAACAACATAAAGTAATTTACAAATTGGTGTGATTCCCGTAATATAATATAGAAAATAGAATAATATAGGGAGCCCAAATTCTACTAAAATTTTGAAAAATTATTAATTAAAACCTTTCATTTCGTTGTAGGACAACCTATTCATCGGCAAATATACCTTATGTCAATTGGTTATCTTACAACGAACTATAAGGCTTTAATTGTTAATTATTTATTTTTTAAAATTTTAGTAGCATATATATATATTATACTTCAAATAATTAAATTTGGATTCCTTTAAAAAGAAGGCTATATAGTGCAAAATATTGTTTGCTTCTCCAGTATTCAGTTCTTAGATGTATTGATGTATTATTCCATATTGAGAATATTGAGAAAAATACACAGCATATTTTTTTAGATACGATTGTACATTTTTGACTTACGTGTTATATTTTAATGTTGTATTCTTTCTCAAATCTGTACTATGTTTTGTTTTGTTTGTCTTGAAGATGTATTTATTCTGTAAAATGTTACTTTGATATTGCATTTTAAGTCTCTCCATTAAATTTATATTCGGTTTAATTATTATTTTCTCTTCCAGCGTGGCTGGTGTAACTGTGATGAGTTATCCACTCATCTTTGAAATGCAGGATTTCTATATTCTCCACGATATGAAGGTTGTCATTGATTATTGCAAGGTAGATTTATTTTATCTTCTCATGTTAAATAATTAAAAAAATTGTCGCCAGGAGTTTTTAGAGGAAATTTCCAGTCCTACAATTCCTTTGTTTGCTTCTTCCAGTCCGATTTTGCTTTCCTGTCAAACTGGTGGCGATTACGTGGACGTCCAACTTTCTGCTTTCTCATCAAAGAGGACATGATTAAGTGAGATGTATTTACAACTTCCTGTGTTAATGAAAGGCGCACTGTTTTCATTATTCTTGATTTTTTATATAGATTTAATAAAGTGATAGGCAAAAAACATTTTTAAAACTCAGCTGTAGAATCGAATAAAATTAAGTCAAATATTAAGGATAATAATTCAATTAATAAATTCACTATTCACTAATGCAAAAGCGGTTTATAACTATAGTGGAAATAAATTTTATTTCATTTTTGTATTATATATATTTTTATAGCTATAATAATATGTTTTTCCTTAAATTTTAATTAAAACACATTACTTGTAGTTTTTTCTTTCATTCGTTGATTAGTTGCTGTCAAACTATTAATCAAACAATACGTTTTCATTTTTTGAAATGTTGTTATTTAAAAATACTGTTTATTCAATATGAAAATCTATTTTACAACTTTTGGTAAAATAACATATTATTTTGTATTTAAAAAAAATGTAATTCACCAAAAAGAATTAGCATATTTAAAATTTAAATATTAATTTAATAATAAAATAATTTACTAAAGATCAATTAATGTATTTCCATTTTAATCCACATTTATTATCACATATTGTATAGATTGTCACTTCTAAACTGTTTCCAAAATACCTAATATGTACTAGTCCATTGAAGCATTACCACTAGCAGCTAATGTCAAGTGGTTGCATATCAGGTTTAAGTATGTGGTATTTAAAGGTCAAACATTGACTTGTACTTCAGATTATAGTACTTATATAATCTATTAGTGATTCGAAAAGTACAATTTATGAAATTATCTATAGATATTTCAACCTGCCTTATAAAGATAATCTTAATCTCATGTATAATGAAATTTGTTTTGAAAATTTCTTAGTTGCAGAGTGACGAAATATATATTTAGGCTGGTATTCTACTAAGCCACACCTACCTAGTGTCAATCTTGGTTGCATAAAGATCAAAGAAATACTTTCTATCATGTTACGGATTAGTAAATTCTTAGCCTAAGAATATGTCTATAAGATTATATAGGTAAACATTATCAAAAAATGACTTCCATCGCTAAAAACGCGAAACATTTTTAAAAACATTGCGAAACAAATCCGAAATCGTAAAAATGTAATGTTATTTTTTTAATATAATTTTGCTGACTTTTTATATGATAGTTTTTAATTACATAAGTTCTAATTATTCTATAATTAGTTGCACCAAAAACTCAGTACCGATTATATATTGATTGGTTACGATTAGCCTTGTTTGAGAACAGGGTAGTTTCATAGCGGCTTCATAGATAGCGGCTTAGGTGACATTCTAGGTGTATCGCAAAATTTATTTTTTAACATAAAAGTTTTAACTATCTGCATTATTTTATTATTTATCATCCAAAGCATGTATATTATGTTCAAATCGTATCTTGAATTTCCGTAGATAATTATCAAAATTTTATATTCATAAATTATAATCGCTCTGCCTAATTTAATAGTCACGATTTGCTTTAAAAGTATTAAAGCGAAATTAGGAGTAAAATCATGTTTATACTTTTATTGGTTTTTATCAGCAAGTTTTTGAGCATTGTGAATATATTATATCTTATGGTATTACTATTTCACTAAACATATCTTATGAATCATTTCTAGGGGGCCGGGGGCTGACGACCTCATACAATTTTTGGCCACTCTCAAAACCGGTCAGATTGATGGGACTCGTGTACTCGTCGGCAGAGCGCAGGTAACTAACTTTCAATATTCTCTATCAAAATTTTTACTTTTTTCACATTATTCGATAGTACTATTTCGTGCTTTTCAATTTAATTAGTGCTCTTATTCTCAGAATATGACTCTGAAAGAAGCTATGGAGGCTGCAGTATATCAGATTTAAATATACAATGAATTATAATCACTAGGATACTTTTAATCGACTCAGGATTAATGCAGTATTTTTTTACATGACTGTAAGAAATGCTCCCTTCACAAAAAAGCTAGCAACCCTCAAAATTGACATTTTGGAGAGTTAAAATTAAATTTGGTCAGAATCTTTTATATGTTACTTAGCGAAAACAAGTATTTTAGAAAAAGTAAATAATTTGATCGATCACGACTGCTCATATCCTTTAGAAAACATAAAAGTCGGTGAAGTCCCTCCCGCGGTTACATATTCAAATCGAATTATTTATTTTCAGAACTTTGTGGCGAGTGGCTGCGTGGAGCATCTTGACTACATTCAAAAGCCGCGGGAAGCTGTGGAAGCCGAATTCAAAAGCTTGAAACAACTCGAAGTGACCAAATCTTTCCGATCTCTAACTGATCTCTCCAAGATCGATCGGACTGAGGTAGTCCAGGAAGACTACGTTGCGTCACATGTGAGTTAACACTTAGGACAGAAAAGCCCGCATAAATGTAGCGCGAAAAGTTTATAACTTGGGTTTATGTGTTAAACTTATTTGGATTAAAATATAACTTAACTTTATGATTTTTTATGCTTTCTACATAATGTTATAATTAAAAAATTTGATCAACTTTTGAACTTTATATATATATATATTCGTTATAATAATATGTGCCGGATATTTTAAATTGAGGCATATATCTTGTTCGTTTGTATTTGTTTTAGTTAATTATGTTAAACAAAATAATAATAATAATTAACAGCTTCCTTTCATAAGAGTTGTTTTTATATGCTTTAATAGTAATATTTATTTACACTTTTTTTACAATAATTATTTTTTTAAATCGTAAAAGTTTTAAATTTTTACTAATTTATTTATATGTTTTAATTAAAATTTATATAATCTATAACGTGGAAAATTCATATAATAGGCAAATTTAATAATTATAAAAAGCTTAAAATGTCTTTAAAGTATTTCTTTGACAAGAAGTTTCTTAGTCAACTTACTCTACTTTTACAAATAGATAATTTATAATGCGAGTTGCGCATTATGTACGAGTTTTTATATATATATTATATTGCCACGGTTTTATAATCTATAAATTAATTTCATTATTAAATTTCGCTTGTCAGGTCCTGGAACCTCGCAGCTCCCAAGATCTCTGCGAGATGCTCTCCCATACTGAGTCCCTAGCAGTTCAGTACTCCGTCCTGAAAGTGCTTTATGACAGGCACGGCTTCCACCATGAACTCTCCTGTGATGGACCAAGGAGGGCCACAGTTCAGGAGAAGATGGAGAACCTCTGTAGACAGGCTGGGGTCTCACAGAACTGGTGAGAGGACAGTCAATGACTTGATCCAATCACATGATTGTAGTCCTCCGTGTAGTATATGTCTGTATATAGTTTGTCACGTGTATAATATATACATACAAACATATCACATGTATTTATAGTATTTTCTAATATACTGTATTGTAAAGAAACAACGCTTAAATATTTCATTACTTTAAACGTGTTTATTTATGTGTGTTTTTATGTTTAATCAAGCATTGCGATTAGGTAATAAATAATGTAAATATATATGACTATATCATTAATTATAATATGTACACATTTTAATATATTATTCCTAAATTCGCGTTTATTATAAAATCTAAAATAAATGGCAGCATTTTCAGAAAACACAATAATATTTAAGAAATATTTATGAAACCTACTAAGCCAGCTTTATTCTTTACATCTTCATCTAATTTCAAGTAACATAGAAACAAACAATAATTGTTTATAATATTTAAAAATAATATTATTAACGTAGAAATTTGATACAATTAAAGCTATGTATTATCTATGCTATAAATAAGGAATAGTTAGTGGAACCATTTTACCTGGCGAAATGAAGTTCAATTGAAAATTTAAAGAAGGTGGCAAATAATTTTTCATATAAATATTACCATATCAGTTTTTTTGTATAATATTTGTTTCGATTAAGTGTGATAATATCAACTTTCTGTATATTAAACAACCATAAAAACAATCGATAAGGTAATCAAGGAATATAATAAATCGTCTTTTTGCTTTTTTCATTTAGAACGATCTATAATTTTATGACTTTATGACCTTCCCCACTTTTCAGGTCCGTAGCGCGCATAGTCTCCTCAGTTCTGGGGAAAACAGCCAACAGCCTGGCGCCTTCTCTCTCCACAATTCTCGTGTGCGGAAAGCAGGTGACGATCGGAGTGGCCCGATGTCCTGGGTAGACCACCCTTAACAAGCCTCTAGGCCCCAGTGAGATCCGCAGTCTGTTGATTGATGTGGTCTACCCCTATGATCAGGTCCAGATGGTACTCCAACAGGAGTTGATCCTATGGGTTGCTGACCTCATTACCAACAAGCCCGATCTTTTCCGGGGAATTCAAGTCATCAGAATGGGGTGAATAGGATATGATTCAATTCTTGTAATTGTTTAGAGATATGAAAATAGTGTGTAGTGTTCTTATCTAGGTAGGCTGTTAAACTAAATATATTTACCATTAAGTTAGTGGTTAGATATACTAGCAAGTCTTGCGTATTCTCGTAAATCAAAGTTGTATATGAGAACATTGATTTTTGTATTTTACTTTCCTCTTTTCAATCTTTTCTATATTCGTCTTACATTTTCACTTTCTCCTTTCTTTTCATACCTTACTAGGGTGTATTCCTTTCTGCTTCTATTATCTTATTTTAAATTTCTCTTGCTTATCTTTTCACTACTGGCCCCTTATTATTTTTTTTCGTTCGCTCTAATTTCTCTTCTTTTTGTTTTATTTCTACTCTGTTTTTTCCATATTTTCCTTATACATTCTTTATTATTTTCATGTTTTTTTATTCTATTTTTATATTCCTTTTTATTATTCCTTTCTCTTTTTATTCCCTTTTCATTTTATTTCCATGGTTAATAATCGGTGACTAGCGAGGCGTCAGCATCCTATCGCCTTCTTTATTTCCTTTTTGAAGATTTTTTTTCCATCTATTAGAATCCCTCAAGTGAGTGATTATTACTATAAGTTTCAGTTAGTGTGGGATGGTCAGAAACTAAAGAGGTGCAGAAGAGGCAGAGGGGTGGGATTCGTAAGATCTGTCCGATGCCGGTAAGTTATGAGCAATGTAATATCTATTTTGGACATGGATGAATTTTTGTGCCTCGTATAATATTCGGACTGGACTTAAATAATTTTATTTTAATTATTATTTCTGCGACGACATATAATTATCCAAAATTGGCCATGTGGATATAGGTACGCTTTTCAAAGGTTATTTTTTGTTGATTAACGTTTTCTCTATATTATTTTCCCCCAACAGCTGGCTAGTCGAGGCAATGCATTTAGCTCTTTGTAAACGCGGTGCTGCCCACTCTGCCCTCTATGCCATGTCCCCAACTGAAGTGAAGCAGTTTTTGGAGGATGTCTTGTCTGGCGAGTGGACTGAGGACGTCGGGTCTGCTCTCTGGGTTCGCCAGATGAACGGATGTCTGGCCCGAGTACCGGTTACTTTCTATGATGGAGTCTATAGTGTGCTTACTCGTGCACCCAAGGGGATAAAAATATCCGGAGAAGTCATTGAACAGGTGGGTTCTAGGGCTAATCGGAAGTAATTAGTATTATATAATAACACAGAAAATTTTAAGCGTATTTATCTAAGTATAGGTTAAATTGATATCTAAAATTTACTTGATGTTTCTTTGTAATATTACAATCGCAAAATGTTTACTGTTATTTAGTGAATTTACTACTAGCCATTCACGAGTAGTATCTTTAAAATTGTTTTAATAATAAAAGTTAATTTTTTTTAATGCATTTTTAAATAACCATTTTACAGTAAAACCTTTGTTTCTGAATAGAAAGAGGACTGATAACCGAACTATGAGGAATTCTAGCTTACAGTAAAAGTAGCTAATCTTATAACTAATTGCTGTGTGTATCTATTTCTTAATATATGTAACTCTATTTGTCTGATGTGTTTTAAGATTAAGACGCAAGACTATTGAAATTAAATAAATTACTTAATAAAAGACTATGAAATAGTGCTGAAAATTTGGATGTAGTTTTAACGTAAATCAGACAAAATTTATTAGATTAAGCAATCTTTCATTGAGGATGTTAAATAATATTTCGAATTATTAGGCATAATATGGTAATTTATGTAACCATATTTATATATAAAACATAATATTTGACTTATTGCTTTTAGAGAGATTCCTTTTAAAATTACGGATTTATTTTTAAATCAAATAAATATTTGAAAATATAGTAGTACTTTGAATTTTGAAACTTTGCAACGCTGTAAATAACTATAAATTTGTATTTTATATTAAGAAACATTATAAATGTTGCCTATATTTAACATTATATTTTTCAATGATGCTATAAACTATACACATATTAGCTTAGTTGCATTGTAATTTATATATTCAAATAAAAGTTTGTCCTTCAGTATGACGAGTATTTTTTTAAGTCTATATTTCCAAAGTATAAATGACTCACTTAAAAATATCGAAAATAAAATTTATTTGTTATTTATTTGTTACTTCTTTGTCTTATACTTTAAAATGCTATCTATATTTAAACTATTCCCATCTACGTTCTTATAAACAAAATACAGGACCCAACTCTGGCAGACCTGACCAGCTCAGACGATACCTTCATCAGCTGTGTCGAGCGTCTTCTGCGCGCCATCTATGACCCGGCCTATCGGTCTCTGATAGTTGAGGCTATCATGGTCACCGCCATCCTGCTGCAGAGGAACCGAGAACTTGCTTTTTCTGATATGCTTGATGTCGGCTCCATTGTAGATGAGGCTGTACAGGAATTCGTCAAAGATTCTCAAACAAGGTTGTGACATTTACTCGAAATCATTAAATATTTCTAAGAAATCTTATACAGAATCTTTAAAAATTGAGGAAAACTTACTTTTAATTTTAATAATCTTTCAACAAATCATGCATATCTTACAAAAATTCTTAAAGGAAATCTTTATTATCTTGTATAAAATCTTCATACGAAAAATCTTACGGAAAATAATAAAAATATTACTGAAAATTGTAACTCTTGTGAATAAGCTTATAAATTTTATTAGGAAATATACAAATATTACTGAGAATTATAAACAAAAAAACATAATATTGGAACGCTTAACGGGTAACCTTTCAAGATTACGGATGATCCATTACAAATAATTTTAACAGTATAAAAAATTATGTATTTCTTAATACTATATGTTTATTTTGTCCACAAATACAACAACCTTAAACGATATAACAACCTTAAAGGCCAAAACGATATCTAAATCCTACATAATGTACATAATTAGTTAATTTTTCATCAAAATAATATACAGACGATGATTAATATTGCCGACTATTTTTGCTTTACTTAACATTTTCTATACTTAGTTCCGATTTTTTCTTAAAGTAGACCATGTTTCTTCTTTATATTTATAGTGTATTGACGATGAATATAATTACTGTTCGTTATTAAGCATACAACATATTATTAATCATTTGGGATGTGTTTTATTTTAGAAATTCGCAAGACGCATCTTCCGAAACTGAGTCGGGCTACTCAAGATTCGTAGCGACTGATGCAAATGTCCGTCTGGGGACCACAAGTTACCTCACAAAAGTGATTGTTAGTCGACTTCTTCGTAGTGAAATCGATCTTCATGACGTTGAGAAAGAGGCCTGCACCATTTCATAAGATTATCTGTATTTAAAATCAATTGCATTCTATTAAAATCTTGTTGTCGATAAAACACTATTAAGATGCTTAAATGATCTTTGACAATGGCGCTCAGCATCTTAGAGAAACAAATTTTAGTCGAGTAATAGTTTTATATGTAACGTTAAAACTTTTTGGTTTATTTTGCTGTGTTGATCAAATGTTGATGAATAAATCGATCGTGTTTGCCAAATAAAACTGGTATTCAATGAACCATGTATATTAATTAATTAATGATATAATATACTTATAAAATTAAATTTTAGGCAGACATTTAAAAACACATAGTTATCAACATTTCTTGTATTTTAATTGTATAATTTATTTTATAAAAATTACAGTGTTAACATTTCCGCCTTTCTAACTGGTGCTTCGATACATTTTACATTTGTATATATAATTACCTATAAACAAAGAATTATTACTTGTAGGTTATCATTTTACAATTCTAGGCATTGTATCTGTTTTTGACGTTTTTTATTATTAATTGTTGTTGTAATACCTGGCATCCCAATTTAGGTACAAATTTAAGCAACCTATTGTTCTTTCCTTGAATCCTTTATTTCTAGCGACAAATATTTTATTAATTGTAATTTTATCGAAATATAGTTTTCTTTATGGTGTTTTATATATTTTTTGTTATCCTTATATCTATAGCCAAATGTGTTTATTCCATGCTGGTTTTCTATGAAGCCAAATTGTTCAAAAAATGTATTATTCTACGGCTACCATGGTCAAGTATTCTATTTACGTTTATATCTATATATTATATTCTCTTTACTTGCAATTCCAAGATTATGTGACTTAATTCTTTTCGGTTACATCTTAACCTTTTTTATTGTCTACTTTGGGTATATTATTACTTTGAGTAAGCCGAACTTTTTCTAGTTTGATTGCTACGTCATTAAGAGATATTGTGTATGTATTTGTGACTTGAAACCAAACCTATCTTATCTATTAATTTTGCGCCGCATTAATATTTTGCTCATTGTAATTCTTTCCTATTTTTAATACTATTTGTTTATAACTTGTTTGTCTCTAAAAGGTGATACATTTAGTGTAATATATACATATATGTATAAGTATAAATATTTTTATCGTTTTATTGGTATCTTCGTAATTACCATTAAAATGATGTTATGAACGTTACTGCTCTATGTAATGTCAATCCACTATAATTGTATATACTGATTATTATCTTCCACAAACTACGAGTATGTACCTATATGACAGAATATAATCAAGACTGATCTGAACTTTCTAATGCATCTAATTCGCAGTTTCCTTTCACTTCTATAATTACAGAACGTAATTTATTTTGAAATTGTGTTGGAATTTATTTTGCTTTATTAATAAAACACATATTTTACAACATTTTTAACATCGAAATAAAGATGTCTTTGTGTCTATTGATATATTGTCTAATTCTAATTTGCCAAATATATTAATATTCGATACCTCCAATATTTTGCATTTTGTTCTGCTATGCTTTCTTTATTTTAAATGCTAAACTAATCTATTATATTGTAAAATATAGCTACAATTTGAATTCTTAATACCATGGACAACAGACTAAAATATGTATATGCATCTAGATGACAAACGGATCCCATTATCTTTCGGGTAAAACAAACTGTAATAAAATAACTTGTATTTAGTTACAATCGCTTATTTTCATGAAGTATACAGTAAGTTAGTCATAATGATTGTAATAAATACTGAAAGTAGTAAATATTACACAAAAATTACCTTTATATATTAAATGTAAATGCACAAAATATTGGCCATATAATAATCAACCCTTTTTTCAATCAAGTAATGTATAAACGTCGATTAAGTCTAAAAAATGAAATAATAAAAATATAATTATTTTTAAAACTAGATATTATGCAAATAAATAGTTAGAAACACATGAGTTACAATTTTAGATACAGTAAAATTACTGAATGTCATAAACATTCTTGTATAAATATATAGTAATGCATAGGTGGTTTCTGTTTAACTTCTCATTATAAAACAGTAATGGCGGCATCAATAAAACTGGGTATATGTTATGTAGGATTGTCATTTTAAATTTATTCCATTGTTATTACATTATGCATGATTCTAGATAGCTAAAAGGAAGCAATAAAATCCACATTGATAAATTGTGCGTGTTTATGAATTACATATTTACTAGTTTCATATAATTAAGACTATAATAAAAGTAAATATCCTCCAAAATGTTATAATCGATATTAGACGAAATTACTAATCATTCAAATAGATAGATGACTTGTTGATGCATAACAAAGTGACATTTAAGAAAATTTAAAGTGTAATCCCGCTTGCACTTGTTACACCTCAATAGTGTTGTTTGCTTCTCCTAACCATTTATATCTAGATACATCCAACATGGATGAATTTGTAATGTTTTTACATTTTAATACAATATTATGTTAAATTAAATTAAATTTTAAAACAATTTAGAAATTCGACAGTAGTATTTTTTAAATATTAATATACCAAATACTCGTAATGAATGGTGTATACATTCATTTTCAATGTATACAAAAATAGAGTATGTCTATACTTATTATAAAGCTTTTCACTCCACTACAATCCTATATTCAATCATTTTAAACATTAGACAATAAATACTTATTATTAAATTTTCAAAGTACAGAATGATTTCTTTAATGATATAAGATTTCTTCGTGGAAACAGTAATCCCCTATTCTGGTATGATTGGGAATCACTCAGCTGGGCAGTCGATTAGCAAGACATCGAGGGCAGCATGGAAAGAGATGATCCTGTAGAAAGACTTTAGTGACGAGTTGACTGCTGAGAGGTAAGTTCCTTCTAGACAGACGACCGGTGAGTTCGGCTAAGTCTTTCTCTCTTAGACGGCGCAGTGTCATGCGATGCCCGCATTGGAAGGCAGCTACTTTGTCCGTATCAGCTCCTCCTACAACTGTGCCACTGGTCGTGCCAGTGGTGGTTGCGGCGCTGCTGGATGAGCCGTAGACTATGGAGTCAAGGTCAGGACTGTCGTCCGCGTCGGCGAGTTGGGCCAGCTGGATGCGAAGGCCACTGAGTCAAGGGAGAATTAGAAAGTCAGAAAATGATTTCATATAAGTTATTTTTATAAAAGATGGTATATTTTAAATAATACCTAAAAATAATGAATTTGAAAATACAATAAAGGTATTTTATAAGTATAACCTTATATCTAATGAAATTATGTAATTATTTTTATGTAAAAGTTTTTGATCAAATATAATCTAAACTGCGCAGATAGTTTATTTCAGTATAAAATATACATTTGAAACTGTTGTAAACGATAAAGATACATAGAAAAGTAAGCAAAAAGCTATATACAAAACAATTAATTGTTTAATTGCCATACAGTTATAATAATAGTCAATATAATTAAATACACTCGATTGTAGTAAATAGTTGTGAAGTTTGTGAACAATATAGAAAACATTAATAACATTGTTTATAAACTTGTAAATTCAAAATAGAGTATAGTTGAGCTAGAAGTTGTAAAATAATATAAACAGTTTATTAGTAAATGTTTACACGTATTGATTTTTAAATCTAACAAATCCCTGATTTGTTTATATTATTTTGTAAATAGTAAATGTTCTTTTTGGGATTTACTCAAAAGATTATATGCATGATTTATGATAAAGCCTTAAGATTGATTTTTAAAATATAATTTTCAATGTGTATTAATGTATAAAACGATTATGAATAAATAGGAAGAACTAACGAATGGATCAGTGCAGACGACAAGGAGGGGGGTAGCGGCAGTCTTCTATCGTCCAATTGTTCTCCTCTGTGTAGATCCAGATATCGGAGCAGAAGACGCATCAAGAACTCACCTGGAAATTCAGTTATGTGCCCGGATCTGCTGACGAGGAGAGATCGTAGTTTTTCTTTAACTTATTAACTACCTCAAAAACTTTAAAGTAATTAAATTAAATTACAGAGTACACTACTTATATATTGTATATGATAGATATTATACAGGGTGGGCCAGAAGTAACTATGCAATTAACCAAAATTAATATGAAGCAAATATCCAGTGTATCTAAATCTATTAATAGAAATTGGACATTAAAAGCAGTCTTGCTATCATTGTAAAATTAAAGAATAATAATCGAGACCAGAAACACGCTTATACGTTAATTTATGTTATTAGCTGTAATAATAATATATAATATAATGATTTAGCTAATAACAATACAATACTTATTTCATTATACTTTCTTGCCATTTAATGTTTCTTTTTTGCTACTTTTTATATTACTTTTCTATTCGCTGTTAACCTTGTATCTTCAAATCTATGACTTTCACCAAGGTGCAAAATAAATTATTATTGTTATTATTCTCTGGAATTTATAAAACAGTATTGCTGCTGTCGTCATTAAATATGTAACTTTTTATAATATTTCAATTGATCATTCCACTTTGAGTCCCAGTAAACATACATCGTTATCTTTTATTTGTATAGTAATAATATCCTTTATTGATCAAAATCTTAGCTCACAATTAAGGCTATATTAATTACAACTCACCGACTAATAACAATTTTAATGATCGGATTGGCAAGTTGATCTAGATAAGGAGACAGAATTTCCGTGAAATGACCCATGCTCAAGTTGTTTCGTTCGTAGAACATCACAATCTGGCAGTAGAAACAGATGCATTAATTAGATATACTAATTAATAATCGTATTGAATACTTTATTTAAATGAATATATTTCGATAATACAGGCATAACCTACATAGGTAGGTATAAGGATACAGTTATCACAGGAATATATAAATAAAACAGTTATTATGTCAGTATGAATTTTTAAGTAGGTATATATATATATAGTTGTCACCATATAGAGTGCAGCTCCAATATTTCGAGAATTAGCTTCAAGCATTGTGCTGAAAAGTAAGTATCATAGGGAGATAAACATCTTGGGAAAATGTGTAATACATATTATTATTAATAAAGTTAGACAGTATAGTACAAAATGGGAAGGCTGACTAACTAGGACATGAAGAGGTAAACGAAATACATAAAGGAAAAAAAAAAAAAGGCATCAGACTTCATGTGTTAACACACACACTAGGAGCTGTAGCACTGTCTCAGAGTAAAGAGACGGCTCATGCAACGTCGCCTAAGTTCAGTTGGAGCATGAGCTAGCACTAGGGTCAGGGCGGATTGGGGATCAGATTTGGCGGGGATGGTGCGTCATTTTTCTTTGATGGTGCTGCTAAGGTCGAGAATGCCGAGTTCACGGAATGCTGCGTATAAAATGGTGTCGGGGTAGTGCAGTCCAATAACGAAGCCAGCAAGGGCACGATGTGTCGAGGCGCGTTGTCGTCGTCGTGGTAAGCGGAAGAGCTTCTAGACCGCTGGTTAGGACTGGTACAACTGCGGCGTTGAAAAGTTCTAGTTTAGAGGTGTTGTCGGCTGGAGAGTTGAAGAGCGAAGACAGCTTTAGTGCGGCAACCTATGCGAGTGTTTTACGATGGAGGAGGACGTAGTTTGTTGATCGAACTTTTGAACCGAGGTAAATGAAGTCATCTACTGCTTCAATTTCAGAGTTATCTGGAAGACACAGCAGTGTTTTTTCAAGGCCTATCTGGAGAACCTTAGTTTTGGAGGCGCTGATTTTGAGGCCGACCTTTAAAGCGGATATTGCGAGGCGTGTTAGAGACGCCTGCGTACGGATTCGTTATCTCGCTTGTGGATGGCTAAATAATCAGCAAATGCCAAATATGGAAGGCAGATTTCATGGTGGCGAGAGCTTGCTGAAGCTGGTAGGCTCCAATCTTTAAGTTGGCATCACGTAGAATGGCGTCGAGTACGATGACAATCAAGAAGGGGGCAAGTGTATCGCCTTTTAGGACGCCACTTGTTGTTTTGAAGTTTTTGGTCAGACCATCTTGTGTTCGAACCCGCGCCGATGTGCCGGTGTAGAGTGCCATCACCGAGTCGATGAGGATGTCGGGAACGCCAATGTAGGCGAAGACAGCGTGCGCAATATATATAAATACATATTTAATATTAAATATATTCAAAGTAACAAATTAGCATAAAAAACGTTCAGCAAGTACAATAATTAAGTAATTTGACAATTCGACTCAGAATTAATTAGTATTTTTCATAGCCCTCAATTTTCGTTAAAAATTATTCTAATTTTAGGTTCAATAAAAACAATAATTTGAATATTGATAATCATATTAAATACACATAAAATGTCTGTTAAATGAAAAATTGTATTTAAATATTAACTAACGAATTGTCTAATAATATTATAATTTTGAATTGTACGCTTGAATTAAACGATTGTTGAATAACTGGAGACTAACAGACAAATATAATAATAAACAGTGTCAAACTTGAGGTAGAACGGGACCAGGAGGTTCAGATTGAAGACGAGACGATCACGATGGAAGTCGGCAGCGGTTTCAGCGGCAACCAGTCGCCAATTGAGAGACTGAAACATAAGGCGACAAAAAATGATTATTATTACTAACATTTTAAAATACACGCACTTGTGCACACTATTACTCGTAAAGGAAATATAATTAAGGATCGCTACTCAAGAATGACTGGAACATTCTGACATAGCAGTCACTAGTTGTAATGGTCATTCTAGAAATGTTTGTACCTATATATGCTCAATTATTTTTGTACTTTTTCTGTATTTTTATACGAAAGCTTTAATTCGCAAAACAATGACTATCATGCATATTTAGTAAAATGAGATGCTATTAGAAAATTATAATAAATAGTAATAATCTATGAATAGTTAGCAAAAATATTTCGTATTAAATGATTATTTGTTAGATACATAATTATCGTTTCTATACTCTATGTATCTACAGAATCAATCCTAGTCAGAGCAATAAGTCATTGGCGATTAGCGCGCACAGAAAGATATAGAAAATGTACATATTTTTTCTAATTTGTAAAATAAATAATAATAATTTTAATTTGAGGATACTTAAACAATAGCGTTCACAGCGTATTAGAATGAGAAGAAAGGGTACACAAATACCGACCTCAAGATACTTGTTCTGAGTAAAGAGGAGATCCGATAGAAGAGAATGTTCCTTTGCTTTCACAATGAGACTCGTCAAAGATTCCACATCCAGGTAGTGAGAATGCTTCTAATATTTGGAGCAAGAGAAATAACAAGATCGTTTATATCAAAAATATTATTGTTAATGCAAATTTTTATTTATAATTATATGAAAAATTAATTATAATTTAATTGATACAAGGTTTTTTCTACAATATCAAACATACTCAATTATTAATAGCATTTATAGAACTAATGACACAAATTAACTGTGCATAAATCAAACTGCAGGATGCAAACGATTGTTTGGTTCATTAATAAATATCAATATCTTTGAATATGTTTTTTTGCCAAAAAGAATATAATTACTACTATTTTAATTATTCAAAGCGAATATTAGACATATCTGCCGCTAATCTGGCTTCTGATTTTTTCTATTTCGGCCTTCATGTACAATTCAAATAGAAATACTACATTTCTATATTTTATAGCTGTCAAATAATTATCAAAGGTTTGTAATGTTTGTTCTAAAAAGCAAAACAATTGATTTATATTAGCGTCTATGTAATTAAGATTATTAACTGTATCGAGAGAGAATATCCAACAAGTTTTATACATAAAATAAGTATGATAAAACAAATCTTGAAAAATAACACCCACATTAATAGCAGTATACATTTTTTTATATACATACTTAATGTATTTGGAGTAATATACATATTAAAACTGAATTAGTTCACACCACCCTGTTTGTAGATTTTACCCACCGAAAAATAGAAGACCAAATTTTCTTTCTGAAATGTATTCCGATTTCCGGTGGTGCTGAATTTACTAGCGCTCTGTTGAGAACACATTGTTTCCTAAAAGAAAAATATCATCATCTTAATAACATTTTCCTCATTACAACAACAATTAAAGGACTAGAGATGATTAGTTCATGAAATCTTAACTACTTTAGTAATTATCTCAAGCGTGTTTAAAATTTAAAATGTATGAAATGTACTTACATCTATACACGTACTTATGCGTCAATACTAAACACATTATATTCTGTGTTTTTATTTTATATTTTATGGTTTTTCTAATATAGTTCTAGCTAAAAGTTGTGCGATAAGATGTGCCATTTCACGTAAATTTGATTTTGATATTTAAATTTAATCGTAAAGGGATGAATAGAAAATAAATAAAAACACACATATAAATACCTATTTTTACAAAAAATTTGTGATTTTATGGTTTATTGTAAATTATTATTAAGAAAGATACTAAAACAACAAATAGGTTTATACTAAAAATATAAAATGATTTATTCTCTATACAATCTGTATTCTTATAATAATATTATTGTTAAAGAGAGTAAATGTTATAAACATATAATAATATTTAGGGATAACAAATAATAAAATTGGGATAACATTGCAATAAATAATTTTAATCTATATCCAACACATATACGAGAAAATAACATAAAATTACACGAATAAATAACACTTACAGGATCTGCCACAAATACTTCTGCAAAAAACTTCGGATTAATAATATCAGCCTGTGTTGATCCCAGAACATTGGATAGCTAAAACAGATAGAATAATTAGTTATATAAATATATCATATATCATTAGTTAGTCAAGAGGAAAAATTCAAAACATAGCATAAAATTAAATATTATATCTATTTATTATTAATAGAGAAAAGACAGTAGTAAAATATTGTAATTGAACATTCATTGATTACTCAGATCAGTAGTGTTTAAGGGTATTCCGGTGTTACCCAGAATAACAGTCCTTCGAATGGGATAACAAATTTAGCTTTTAAGAATAAAAAATCATTAGTAAAATATTGTATTACGGACAGCAATAACGATGAGTGATACACGATCACAAAGTTGCTTCATAAAATTCTAAAAACTATAAAAATAATGGCATCAAAACATGAAATAGATCTACTTAAGTCAGAATAATAAAATGAATAATAATGAATACAACTAATTATGAACAAAATATGACAAAATTCTTTAAACTTGTTATGTTTAATTGTCCAATATTTATATAACTAGGCAAAAACAGTTATTTGTGACTCAAGTAGCATACACACCAAAAGAACCTTCGCTCGCACCTTCTCTCCATATAGGTATGTATAAGAGTTACCCATGTTTAGCGGAATATCTATCAGAAATCAAATAGTACTTAAACACAGGCCTGAATAATGAAAGAGACAACAAGTTAATTTCTAATCGTATTATGAATGTTGTATATATTGTAATATATTGTAATCTTAAATTAACTGATGACAGTAGTGCTAAATATGAAACAAGTTTGCATATTAATATTTAAGCTAAATGTAATCAATAATGTTGATTGCTAAAAAACTGTAAAATACAACGAATTGAAACAAAAATTCAATGACAGCGCCCAGTCTTATTCCATTCTGGGTGTTTATATTATACATAGTTGATTAAATAGCCACAATGTCATTAAATAGCCATATGTCATTAGTTTGAGATCTCACCAGTGGATGTCCACCTCTGCCCCAGACCATGACGTTACCCAGATAGTCGAGAGTGAGAGTAATGCCATCGTCAGCAGCCACACATTCCACAGAGTTGGAGAGAGGAACCTGTACAACACCCGTCTGTAGAAGGTTGAAGGATGGAGGGGTGGTTACTCGATTAGTTGGTCTTAACTTAGAATTATTAGCAATGACAGTGAAGTTGTTGTGGTAAAATATGGACAAAATATAAAGTGTAAACATTTTGTTGCCTTATTCATTTATAAAGCGATAAGATTTTTAATCATGTTGAAATGTATAGTGAGCTTTGTCGCAATGATTTCTATTTGCTTTTTTTAATCCATCATTATAAGTATAATCAGGAAGCAATAACCAGTCAAATGTAAGGGTCTGGGGAAATGGTTACATGTAGTTGCTGAACAATTTCCGTATCGAAATGAACACTGGCACATGTCTATACTAATCGGATAAATGTGATAAGAATAGCCAGTCATAATGAAATGAATTCTTCGTAATTTATAAAACAACAATAGTAAATAATTATTCAGTTTATTATAACAATATTAACACTGCTATAATTGTGAATATCCTAACATTATAAAAGGGATCACTACCTATATACGGCGTTAATGCACTTACCACTTCCTTGCGATGACTCTGACCCAGTTGGCCACACATATTCTTCCCGAAATTAAAGACACGTCCAGACTCGCTGACAAACACCGTGTGTGTGCTACCGCAGGAGATCTACATGCGAGGGCGCCGCGGAGCTACTATGTTAATCATACATATTATGACAGATATTTACGTTATAGTTGAGGAGGAAGCCTGATCCACAATAAAATAAATATTAACTTAAAAATAAGGCGGACTCGAAGATAACCTTTCGCCATATCTCATCTAGCTAGTTAATATAATGATAGAGAATATAAATATTTTGTTTATATGCTCGTATTAGTCGCAAATCATGTATTATAATTATCTCTATATTTTATAAGGAAATACTTTCAATACATAAGTAATATATAGATTATTTTATAATAAACTACAATTTTTCTAATTATAACGATAAAATGGATTATTTTATTAAAATAAACTTATATACATATATATATGTACACTTTCATATTTTGATTTATTCTACATTATTATAATAATATAAAAGGAATATATATGTATATTTATATTCAATTTTAAGTTTTAAATAGATGTAGTACTTATTCTTTTAAGACTACATAACTCAATGTTTTGCTAAATGTTATAATTAAAAAAAGGACAAAATATGAACCCTGCGTGTGAACACCACAGCCGAATCGCAAGACGCAAACAAGACTAGTTCTCGCACCTGTTTGAAGCTCTTGGCCTCTGTGCCCAGTTTTGATTGGTCCAAAAGAGCAGGTTTTGCTACGTCATTCTGACTCTTATCCTCCTGATTGAGCCAGACACTCGGATGTATGCCCCAGGTGTACACGGACCCGTCCTCGCAAATGCATCCCTGGATATGTGGTGCGTAAGATTTGTAGGGCAACAAGAAATATAGTCAAATATATTATCAATCTACATCTAACAATTAGAAATGGGCGTCCCTAAGATTTTCCAAAGATTCTAAAGTCGGGGCCCAACATAATTACTATATGAGCCCCCCCCACCGCTTTTAGTCATCCTAACTGAGTATAGGTAGATGCATCCAAGGAAAGTTATGGTCTGTCTGTCAGGAATGGACCTTCCCCCTCTGAGACATGGATGACACGACACACTTAGATTAGGCTCTCGGAGATGGCGTGCACTTCTCTAAGCAGAGCCGCCCATGGACGCCTGTAGCTTCGTCGAGGCTACGGAGGCGGCAATATGTTCCGTAAAACATAAATACCATGCCAGTGCAGCCAATCTACACAAGAGGAGTTTATGGCATGGGTAAAACATGATGTATATTCTCAATGCATTACTGTCTTCTAATCTATTGATAGCAATTCCATAAGGCAACCAAGAAGACTTTCTTTTATTATTGTTCATCCCTGGTCTCTTCTTTAAAATAAAGTGTCTAATATTATGGTCTCTACGCCCAAAATATATGGTATATTGTATATAGTTTAGAATATGTGAAATATTATCCAAATTGGATGATTTTTACTATTACTAATTTCCTATATACGTATATATATGTATTTACACACATACTACAATTGTGTTATCCATTTCATACTATCTATCTATTTCTATATGATGTATAGAACATAGCTATGGCACAGAACATGGTACACGAACTTGGCATTATGTAATGGAGAAAGGTAAATCAAAATCTGACTGGAATTATCCGAGTTAGAGATGTACATGATATTTAATAGAATGTGAGCGGATCTAGCAAAATAACCGAGTAAAGAAAAAATCCGAGTTATACCTACATAATTATTATGTTTAGTAATATTAGTATAATATAATGTACATATATATTTAATAATATAATATTACAATTTCATAATATTTTGAGGACAAAAACCTATTCTATGTATGTATGTCGTATGTATATGGGCATATATAGCATACAGTTAAACTATACAGTTAGTACATAGTATAATAGCACAGAAAATTGTCTGTAGTACTTGGCAGTTAAGCAACCATAAAACCTACTGTTAGTAGTTATATTGATTTATAAAAACTAAAAATATTTAAAAAAGAAAATTATTATCACAAGCTTTTAAAATTTAAATTAAAACAGTGGGATTCTCCCATACGACCCTTTAGTTATTTTTAAATCATCATTCAACAGTATATAAATAACATAAACTATTCATTATCTTATCATACATATATTGTATAACTACACTAAAATAACAATAACTTCTTATTGTGTTGGAAGATTTCAGTTTAAGACCATCGTTTGATGACTTCGGGTTACCAAACTACTTAGATATACTACTTACAAATTATGTTGAATTTGAGAGCCACAGAGCAGCTGTTTCCAACTTATTAGCTCTTGTCAACTGGGCATAACCAAATAATATTTCATTCATATTAATAAAAATAATACATAAATAAACAGCTATAAAAAAATTTGAATTCAAAAATTTAAATTGAATATCAATTTAATTATAGAAATACTAATTATATAGTTATAGTGTCAAAAGCAGATCATATCATTTTATTATAATTATTGCGATGCATGACAAAACTTCTACTCTTTTTAAAAGTATTTATTTAGATCTAGTCA
This sequence comes from Invenusta paracnida, assembly GCA_036023295.1. Taxonomy (NCBI): domain Eukaryota; kingdom Metazoa; phylum Platyhelminthes; order Proseriata; family Coelogynoporidae; genus Invenusta; species Invenusta paracnida. Next base: position 14,414 of record JAYRBW010068361.1, on the reverse strand, counting down.
TCAAATTTTACTAAACTATTGTTAATACTTGTGCTCAATTTTTCTGTTAGGAGTATTTATGTATTGTCTGATAATGTGATGATGATTTAAGTAAAACAGAAACCACTTTTGTTTTACATTTATTTTTGAAACTATAATAGAACATAAATAACGCGTTATAACTATAATACTCAAAGTGTTACCTAGTGCGCGTGTTTGTTTAATTAAAATATATCATTTTCAGAAGTACAAGGCAAGAGCCAAATGTTGTACTAATGAAAACATAAGGGAATAATTAACAGAAAATACAAGCTCATTTAATGATATAAACGTTTCTGTTAAATTATAAATACTGTATGTATGTGTGTTGTGTTTTTTTATAAAAATTCCCATAATTCTATAAGTGATTATATTTAACCTACAGAGTGATAGAATTTAGTTGAAATGGCGACGACATCTTCCAAGATTCCCTCCACGGGAACTGGACGCGAGGACTTCATGAGATCTGAGACTCCAAGCTGGCCGAAATGGTTACTGCCGAAACTCATAACCTGACCCTAAAAAGGGATCATTGATAGAGGATTAAAATTATTACACTGTTTTTTTACACATACAAGATAAATATATGCATAGTAATTTTCTGTTAATCTGATCTAGTCTTGTTTTGTCTATTTTTATTCAAAAAAGTGTATCGTGTAATAAGTTTCTCATTTACCAGTGCAAATGTCAAGATATAATAAGAATCAACACACCCTAAAAATATTTGAAACAAATATTCCAATGTGAAACATTAACATAATAATAATAAATATTATTTTAGATTACATTCAGGGATGTCATGTAACTTTCTCTACTATCAGTTCATGGGCGAGGCGAGGACATGACAGTGGTATATGTTAATTATGATGAAGTGACCTCTGATAGAAAAGAATGAATACAAAAAAGTTTTTAGAATTGTGCTTAGAATAATTAAAAGGTCTAATTTAAAAAATATAAACTTTAAAAGAAAGTAAATGATAAGTAGCTAATGGTAAATATGAAATTGATTATCTTTACAGTAATTTAATAATTCTAAAGCTCTATGTTTGCTAATATTTCCCTTTGTTAATAGGCAATTATAATAAAAAGAATTAATGCTCTTAAAATTGAGAGCGAGTCTATATAGAATCCTAAACAATAGCTAGTTTTTGTTAAACTGAAATACTTATTACTAACACTATTACACGTAAACAGTGGTATATTTAGTGACTTGTAACTGATGAAATTCCCTATATACCTGATCAGTAAGTACAAGCGAGTGATAGACACCCATCTTGATCTGGACAACATCGCCCCTCCATACTGCTTCGGGTTGGACTCTTCTGGGTTCGGTCACGTCCTCGATTCCACCGTGTCCCAGTTGACCGTGAACCCCCCAACCCCAGGTGTACACCTCCAACTGCCCGATACCCTCGCCTGTGTCGTTAGTAGGGGGTGTGGAACATCGGCGGATGATGGCGCCACTGTGGAACCCACCTGCCGACACGCTCAATACCTCACCTGTTGCGTTGGTGGACGGAGTGGGGGAAATTCCAAAATAATGAATTCAATGCTTCACAATAGTAGAGGCCTTACCGTATTATTACTCATTTTGTTAAATCAACGTAAAAAAATACTTTACAATACATGTTATTAACAAAACTTTATATATTACCTGAAATATTACTAGATAATCGACAAAATATATTAATATTATGAAAGCACGTTGTTTTTACTTTTATGTGTAATATTATTCAGCAGAACACAAGTACGGGTTTCTTATCTTACTTGATAATCTAATTAGTGTATTCATTATTATTATTGTACAGGCATAAAGTTAGAAAAGTATAACTTCGTCGGTGTTGTGTGTTTCGTGTTTTCGTCAAACCTTCATCATAAAATTTCATTATACGTTGATAAAGATTGTCGAAACGTCCGCAATAAATAGTTTATACCCATGAGTGCTTTCCTTTTTTTCTTATTATTATAGAAGAGGGTATGAGCAATAAACTCAATTACATTGTATATCTAAGCAGTTAACATATCAACTTTGGTGATACATTGCTATTGTAATTATAAGAGTAATGTGGGAATCATATCGAAACAATAATATACATTTAGTAATACACATTAACAGTGCAAAATTACTAATTTTAGTTTTCTATTATTGTTATAGAAATATTTAGTTATTTGATAGTAAAATATAATATAATATAATCATTACTTAAACTCAATCATCGTATAAATTTATAAAGAGTTATTCAAACAGTCTTGTTTTTATTAAAAAATTGAAATTCCGAATATCACAGTCAATAAAAATGATATTCTAATATAAAACAAAGTTTGCGATGCATAATTTTATTAATTGAAATAATTATATCTGCATTAAAACGCGATTTTGGTTGACAAATTCAATAAAAATAGTTTTTAAAAGTACATAAAATACTGTAATTAAGAGAGAATTTCAATCAAAACGAATAGATCTTTAGATATTTTATTTAAAAAAAACATGCTTAATGTATTTGAATTCTTTAAATGCATTATTTTATTTCGTCAGTGATCAATTTGCTGCGTTGAGCTTTTTATATATAGTTTAATTAATATAATGCATAACATATTACATTAGTTTTTATCTCTTGAAATTAAATATCATGAAACATGCATTTATTTGGTCACGAATTAAAGCTTTACAAAACAGAATGTGTGACAAGTAGATAGATTAAAACAGTAGTGTTACCGAGGAAAGAATAAAGTAAAAACCACTTAAAAAAGTTTGAAGTAATTAAAATTAATTAATTTTAATTATTTCAAAAATTGTCAAGTGGTTTTTACTTTACAATGTATGATATAGTTAAGACATTGCCCTAAACTATATGTATATAAATTTATAGTTTAATAGTTTATAATTTATATGTATATAAAAACTATCTATTATATTGTTCTTACTTTAAATTGGTCGTAGTTGCACCACGTTAACAAATGATAACATTAATTATAGATACAAGTCGTGGTATAAATATGAATAAATACTAATAAATTGAGCTCACCCGGTAGTTTGACATGACAAGGCTCGAGTATACTGCTACCATTCCTCATTCTACTTTGACCGTTGCGACATCCATGTCTGACTCCTGTTCCTAGCTGACCGTATCGATTGTTTCCGCAGGCAAATACCTTTATGGAACCATTTGTATAGTATTACTAAAATATTTAAATATAAACTTAGCAATCAATTTAATTTAAAACGCTTTTATTTATAGTACAATTTCATTGAAAAAAGATAAAAAGAATATTATACTTTTGTACTATAAACAATATTTATTGCACGTGCACTTCAATTGAATAAATACTTTTAATTGAAAAATTAAATGACAAAGAAATTGTTAAGTACAGAATTAGAAGATATGACATAAATTTTAATTCTTCATTTAATATAATACAAAATATATAACATCTAGTATACATATATGTATATATTTATAAATAGAAAATACTCGTTATAGAAGTATAAATTATTTGAGGCGATAATTATATGCTTTTTACTAAAATGTTTATGTAAATATTACTATATTTAACCTGCGTAATATTTCAATTGAGCAACATTGTACAATTAAGTAAAATCCAAGCTATATATTAAGTACAAAGGTACACCAAATATTGCATTCGTTCAAGAACAAAGCTAAAATTCATGAACTGTATAAGCAATATATTTTATACGAACATATTGTGGATTACTTCTCTTATTGCAGAAGTTGCATTCCTATACAAATCAATATAACTAAAGTGCAGGTTAGTGATCCTACCTTGCCTGACGTGGAGAGGATGACAGCATGTTCGTTGCCTAAAGCAACAGAAGTAACACTCAACTTCATAACATCAACTTCCACCGGGACAACCACCTGTTTCTCGAGACCGACAATGTTGAGTCTACCGCCGGTGCACTGATGTTTGTCAGACACGAACTTGCTATAATTGAATAGAATGGGGGAGATCATTGCAAATGGAATGTTTGTAATGTTGGGACTATATCCAGGATTGCCATCAAAGCTAATCCGTCTAATGTAAGATCAGAATTTTTATTGTATTATATGTATGTTAATGTATTTGTATAATGTTATGTTATACTAATTAACAAAAATAACCAAACAATAATAAAGAAATGTCAAACGTATTATATTAGATAATTTCAAAATGTATAAGTTAACTATCCTACATCATTTTGTTCGTTGAATTATTTCACCTATAATCATTTTAATTGTTTACAAACAGAAAATGCTCAACATATTTTAATACCACATTTACTATCTAATTCTTAAGATTCCTTGAAGCTCACTCTAAAATATTTCGGCAAACCTTATCCTGATATAATGTTTAGTCATTCCATATTCACAGTAAAATATTAATAAAAAATATTCTAATACATAATAAATGTTTACTTTCTAGCAATTTTAGTGCAAAAGCAGTTACAGAAGCAATATATTCCAAGACAGTAAACGCTGCTGACAGAAGGAAGATTGAAGTATACAACAAGTGTTATTAATATTAATTAATTCTAACTTTTAAAAATGAATAAAACAGGGAATTATTTAAATACCTACGTAAGATAAAACTGGTAACTAATGATAAATTAGAACAAATTGATCCTGGCTGTTTTACTATGAGCTAACATGTTTCACTATAATTCTATAGATGCCTATTACAGTCTTCCGATTATGGCGAGACATAATATATTCCGTCAGATAAAATAGTATATTTTTTAAATAAACCCGTTGTTTCTTTGCGGTTATTATCTGATTGTTTTCTGGTTTCAATTGAGATTACAGTTTAAAGTATCTAATTGTAATAATATAAATCAAAGGTCCTGTAAATATTCACTGAAACGATTCTACCTGGCGGATGAAAAGGTCGGACAAGCTAACGCCACATGTCTATTTAGCTCCAAGACACATGGGTGACGCGGCGGTTTCCCTTTAGTCCAGGAAGTATTCATTGCATTCGTCTCGGTATCAATCGTCGTGTCATCTTTCATTTGTTTGGTGGGGGAGGGAGAGTTTGCTCTGACATTCTGCTTCACCATTTGATCGTCGTCAATGGTGATAGGTGGGCTTTTTCTCGAATCCTTGGCCACAAACAATCATAAACAAGCAAAATTTGTTATACAAATATGCATTAAATGTTTCAATAAACTAATAAAGTTTCTAAAGAAGGAATTACAAATAAATTTTGATTATTGGTTGTAAACATAAATACACTAATTGATTGAAATAAAATTAAAATCCATTATTAATCTAAGTAAAAGAGGTACCTATATAATAAAATATTTGAATTTATATTTCCCATTTACTTACAGGATTAGAAGAATTAATTGCCAGAAAATTGTCTATAAATGTCATCGACATGCTACGATCAAGCGTTCGCCGATTGGACAACTCAATAACCAATTGAAAGAAACCATTGAGCACAACTGAAACCTCTCGACGTGTCTAAAATGAAATCATATAAAACTGTATTAATGAATGTTACAGTTCAACAGTGAGATGTTTTCAAACATAAAAGTCTTCATTGGATAATAAAACACAAGCAACACTCAATTCTAGAATAACTTAGTTGAATTAGTTCGTTAATAAATATAACTTATTAAGACAAATTTATGCAGTAATTGACAAAGTATTAAAACAAAATTTTTAGTCAGTACCACCAAAAGTGGAAACTTAAATTTTAGATATTAGTTATATTCTATGTCAATCTATGAGCTACAGGAGATACATACTCGATGTTTGGCATCCCTATCGCCCAGAGAGTCTGTGGAAGCCATGAGAAGCGTGGTTGCTAACGAGATGTTGTCACTAGAGCGCCGACGACGTTGACACTCTGAGGCGGAGGACTGAGATCGTTGGGCTCGGAGGAAGCGAATGAGTGTTGCACAGGGTCCATCCTCGGGATCGAAGCAGCAGGCCAGTTGATAAAGGGTGTCGGGTGAGAGCTGGCTTGAGCAGTGGCCTACGAGGGAAGCTAACTCGGCTAGAAGAGAGGAGTCTGTGCGGACTAGAATGTCAAGATCGATGGCAGAGATGCGCGAAAGTAGGTGGTCTAGAAAAGAATGGGGCCAGGGGCGGTGCACAGTAAAAAACTTATTGCTTTTATAAAATGTTTGGACGTCATAGAAATCGCTTATTTTCTAGGAGGATGAATTCGATATAATCTAGACGCTACCAAATAGAAAACATCTAGAGAACCCGAAGAATCAATATTTAGATTATGATGATTAAAAAAGTAAGTGGTAGGGTTCTCTTAAATAGGGGCGTTTATCCGTTTATATTTTTAAACTTTTGTGATCCTGCACAGTCCCGTACACTATCAAAACGAGCTGAATCTGAATGTGCCTCACGCGTTCCGAAGTAGAAAGGTTCCTTCCTAGGGGTTCAGGTGGGCATTTGACCTTGCCAATATATAGGCAGACAAGTGAAGCTTCTACACTTAATTTTTAAACACATTGAATTAAAGAAAAATTATATACAGAGCTTCGACTCTTATTGATTCTGTCCGCAGTTTATTACAACTATTCAGCTACCTAAAAATTTTATAAAATATTGTTTTAATACTTGCAGTTAAGTAGTTCATGTAGTAAAACAGTTTTAGATATATACCTACATTAAACTATATTTTTCAGACAACTTATGTACTATGTTAAAATTGTTTGAATATATGTATATATTTCCTCTTAAAATTAATTTAACCAAAATATGTATCAGTACTTTTCCTCTGCCCATTTACATCAAATTTATAAAACGATTTTTATATACGATAATTTACAGCGCTATGTATATGAAATCAATAAGAGTGGAAACTCTGTATAGTATAGTATTTGCAGTGCATTGAACGTTATTTTAAACAGTACCTCATCATTGCATTATTTTATAAGATTAGTTTCTATGTAAAATTAATGTACCTATATTTTTATCTTTACTTATACTTATACTTTCCTTAATTATCTCAATTTTTCAGATTAATAAAATAATTAATTCATCAATTAATAAATCATAATATTCATAACAACAAAATAATTGTAAATTTTAATCACCTGTCATAGGTACAACTTTATGGAATCCATTTATAAATTACCTCTCTTATAAAAAGATTATACAATTTTATAATTTCAATTTATTATTTACTTGATGATAATTAGTACATACACCCGTCTACCTCTATCTTTGATCATATACTGCGCGGAGAGCTGAGAGGTTGGATAAATCTGACTGTAGCCAGTTGTCCATTGGGCATCTCGAAGATATTGAAAGGTTTCGACAACACATCCACGCTCCTGGAGACCAATTAATTAGGATATCATTAATAAAAATACCAATAAGAATATATAAATTAGTTATAAAAACAAACTAACTCTGGCAATATAAAAAGCGTCAACGACCAATTGAAACTTGAGAAATATTTGAACAGCGCGAACTTCATTGAATTGGTAGTTGTTAAGAACAAAGAGCCTGAAAAGCAAACATAGCTTTTAATATTTAAACATTCACTTCCTTTTTAGTGAAAGTGTTTAAAATATCTTAACTACTAATACCTTAACAAATAAAATAAGTACATAAATAAAAACTGTTACATGTTTTTTTCGTATAATAAAATCAATAACTCATTTGTTTAATATATTCGTTATTAATAAAACGCATTTGAATGTTTATCGATAAGAACACTTCAACTACATAATTATTGTCAAAATAAAATAGGCTATTATGATAATTTTACGATTTTTAAACATATTTTGTTACATTTTTGCGAATGAGACTACTCCAATGTGTTCAGAATTAATGTCTTTTTCATTTCCTTATTCGTCTTCGAAGAAGATCTTTATATAATAATATCTAATACAATCAAAGGTATCCTATATGCCAGCGTTTCTCAAACATATAGAATTTGAATGTTTTGGATCATAAATGCATCAATCAATCACAGATCGCTATCAGGAATTAGGTTTTTGCAATGAATTACCACCAACAAGTCCTTAAATTGTTTAACTCGCAGGACCATGAGTGTAGAAGGGTCCAAATTAAACAAAAGGTATGACATTTAATAATGCATTAACTACACCAAATATCTAAACCTCTAGATCATTATATTGATTTTTTATTTTAAAATGAATAATTATTAACAATTTGTTTTACTTTCTTCTTTCTCTAATGCACTTTGAACACCTTTTATAAACACAATACACTGAGTCTGATATACTGAGTTGTAATACCGACAGACCGACCGACCTGAACTTGTCCTTGTAGACGAACTCCCTTGAGTCTTGAGCATCCACAAGCATCCGAGCGAACATGGGGACGGCGGCATCACTAAAGTACCGACGCTCGGCCGGTGTGAGACTGTCCGGTCGTCGCAGAAGCTGCAGCACAAAGCGGAGACATTCGCCTGGAGAGAGGTGGCGGGTAAGGCATTGGACTCGCCTGTCCATGGGCGTCTGGAAGGTACGGTGGGCGGTGATAGGGAAGAACAGTTATAAATATGATATTCCAAAGATGAGAGTAGAATTGAAACCGTAGCTTTTATTTAAACGCCGAAATGCACAAAATCATACTATGCAGTTGGCTACAATATAAATATTTCCATGTGAATATGAGTTACTCTACAAGTCACCTTGAAAAATAAGGGTATTCTCAAATTTTGTCTATATTTAAGAGCGAATGAGGTGATTTTCATAACTTATAGTTTTTTACACTGTCTCGGTCATATTAACAAACTTATATGACCTTAGGAGCATGGAGTGTTTTATTAAAAAGCTCAGGAATGATATTTATAAAATTAAATTAATTAGCATAAACTAGGCAAAAGACGTAAAATGTGTAATATCACTGGAATATATTTCAGCTTCTCACCGAAGCCATTTTCGACTAAACAATACTAACACAAATAATAAGTAGCAGGGCTATACAACCGGTGCAATACACTACGCGCTATAAACCGGTGCCAATTTGATAGCGTTACATAATTAATATAAAAAATCTTGATCTAAGCATATCTTATTGAAAAACAATATTAATATTTTAACCATAAAAGCGTATGGAGATGCTAGCAGTGAAGGCCATTATGCGACAGCTATCTAAATTACCGAGATAACACGAATTTTAGAATTTGTTTTCTATTTATCAAATGGAAAAAGGGCCATTTACTCTCGAAAACAGTTCGTGCTGTTGTCTCACTTTCAACAAAATTTTCGGTTTATTACTTTCTATTGTTAAATGATTTTGAATAAAATATTTTATATATTTTTCGTCTTAAAACACTAGTATTATCTTTAAAATAAGTATTATGGTTCATTAATTGTATTTTATGAGCATTTTGTTAAAATTAATTATTATTATAAAATGTTAGCAAAATATATAAAATGAAATATACACCAATAACGAAATATATATTATATAATATTTAAACAAAACACGTTATGTTTCAATTATTATTAATTCCTGAAGTGAAACTCACGCGGGCCATATGGAAATAATCCGCCACCAGGCTCCGACCTTGTTGACCCCCCAAAGAGGCAGTATTGGCTCCGCTCTCTCCTCCACCACCTCCACTAGAAGCGCCATTAGTTCCACACTGAGAGCAGAGGTGTTCAGCAGCGGTATCGTAGAGTAGATTGAGGTCTAGCTTAAGACCGACGCCAAGCCACTCAGCCTCGGAGCCCAGACCTGTCACCAACCGGTCTAGAAAATGGTCTTCAGCACTCTCTCTGGAAACGGGTATTCATATAAACTAATTTAACAATATACAAGAAATATTAGTGAAATAGGGTGGTATATGACGAATTATTAAAAAATGTCAATATAAGTGTAAATACATTCCAATTAAAGTTATCTTTATCTACTTAGATTTACTTATATCTACTTACTTATACTAAAATTGTTAGAAAAATATAAAAGTAAATACGACAAAATTATCGCTCGATTAGCATACCTACACTAAATTATATTATATTATAATATATAGTTTACAATATATAGTAAAATAAGAATTTAGTTAAAAATTAAATTTTTAATTGGAAATCTTTACAACAAAATTATAGGAAAAATATTTTAATCTATTTTTAAAATATAAACTGATAAAATGTGCACTATTTAACAAAAAACAAAAAATGATAGTCACTTAATTTTTTTTCTCGATTGCAACATACACAGAAGTACCTACATTACTACATATAAATTTAACTTTATATATACATAGCTGTACATTTCATCATCAGTTATAAGACATATATGACTATTCTGAACTAATCATTTCATTTTTGTTTTTATGAATCGTAGTTTAATAGGTTTAGCTATTTATGTATATCTTATAACATAGTGGAGGCGTTTTTTTATTTCCACTCAGTTAAACAAAATATATCATTACAATTATTTTATTTTTTATTCATAGTACCTGTGTTGTTGTAAGATTTATAAAAAAACGGATTACACAATTAAAAAGATTAAAACGTTAAGTGCAGAATAAAGAATGTCATTACAATTGGTGTCATCAATATATGTACCACTATGTATGCAGCATTTGATACAGTTAAGTGTTTGCTGTTTTTTTAATAAAATAGTGTACATATAACTTATATACACAAAAAATGGAATATTCTCCCTCCCCCTCGTTGTTCTAATACGCTTAATACATCTATTTCGAAAATTCCTTTAAAAATGCGAATAGTAAACAGAGCTACTTGCTATAAGCTCGTTGATATATTATTCTAGAGCCTGGACATGAGTATATAAAGGGCTCTTAAAAAACTAAAAAAAAAACATTGATTTTGTTTTAAATTTTAATTCTACGTGTGTAAACATATAGTTATCATTCATTGACTTCGTGCTGAGAGCTTGGGTGCAGAAAGGGTGGTGAACCTCAAAAAAGTTCAACAGATTGTTAAAAAAATTGATGATGGTCGGGAAAAGAGAAAAAGAAAAGTTGGACCAAGAAAGCTGAGGTGATAATAATGTGTGATAAACACAGGTGATGATAATGTGTGATAAGCACAGGTGATGATAATGTGTGATAAACACAGGTGATGATAATGTGTGATAAGCACAGGTGATGGTAATGTATGATAAGCACAGGTGATAATAATGTGTGATAAGCACAGGTGATGATAATGTATGATAAGCACAGGTGATGGTAATGTATGATAAGCACAGGTGATAATAATGTGTGATAAGCACAGGTGGCGATAATGTGTGATAAGCACAGGTGATGATGTGTGATAAGTACAGGTGATAATAATGTGTGATAAGCACAGGTGCCGATAATGTGAATACTGTTAGAGAACTCATCGAAGCTGATCCAAGGCTATCTGCTGCAGCTATTGAACGTTTCACTGGCATCGGTGAGTCTCCAGTTTACAAGATATTAACAAAAAATTACAATAAAAGTCACTATGCTATAGATGGGTACCACATGCCCTTACTCAATAAAAGCAGAGTCGGGTGTTCAAGAGAGATGCTGAGGTGAATGCAAGGAAGGAGCAAAGCAGGAAATAGAATAGTGTAAGAAGTGGGTATATCGGAGAAACTGTCCTTCGAAAGGAAACGAACGTGCATGGGTTGATGGTGGAGGTGACCGGCTCCCCATTCCATGACTGGCTATTTCTGACAAAAATTCTCTTCATAGTGGCATCAAGTTTTTAAAAGTCCCTTTGTAATTGTTATTATGAGATTTTACATGATTGTGGAAAGGTATATTTTTTTTTTTTGGAAAACATGATGACTGAATTTTAAGCCACTGTTCTAGCATGGGAAATAACTTACAGTATGACAATGCCAGACCTAGCGTAGCCATACTTGTTCACAACTGGCCCCGGGGTCCAATCTGATGAACATTATATGTGTTTAGGAATTATGAAGTCCCTATTCAGGCGTGGATCAGATTTCAACACGATTCACAAAGTTGATGCCAGCTTAATCATTTTTTACAATCCCTCAATGCCAATAAGTTGAGCAAAGAGTTCGAAGCCTTCAGAAGTCATTTCAAGACCGCATAATTTAGAATGTTGGTGACTATGTTAGATGAGAAACAGTGAAACAGAATATTAACTCTTTAGTCCCATTACAAAACGTTTGTATTTATCTACACAATGTATTTTGAACATAGAGAGTCATACATTGTCATTAAAAAGCTAAATATTTGTAAGGACCTTAAACATTATTTGAACTGAAATTATCGTTTATGTAAAGATCAACACTTATTTTCTGTATAATTATCATTTCTTAAGAGTCAGACTTATGAGACAGCGAGTTTGTGTATACATATTATAGAAATACACACATTTAAAAATTATACATATTTTATAAAAAATATACATATTCCATACAGATAGTGTAAATATTGAGTTTGATTATTATTTTTTGGGGAGCGGATGGCCCAGTGGTTAGAGCGTTGGACTGTCAATTAATGGCAGTCTGTGTGTGTGGGTTCGAATCCCGGTTCGGACCAAACATATTATCTACCGCTCCCTGGCTGGCAGCTGTGCTAAGTCGCTTGTTTGCGACCCGAAAGGGTTCGTGTTGAATGCTCTTACGTAAAATCTGTGTGCGTTCTGTCACTAAAGAAAATCTATAAAATACATTTTTTTTTTTTAAAGATAATAATTTGACAAAATGAAAAAATCTTTCATATCAATTAATATAAAAAATCAGAAAAATGATTTAAAAAAAGCCTAAAGTTCCCCGGTTTGGGACTTTTCAGAGGTGTTAGTTGGGACCTATATCTGCAATTATAAATCATCAAACGTGTGTTAGCATTTGACTAAATATTCAGGAATTTTTAGTCAGAATGACTGGACTATTAAGGTTCTGTTGAAAATTCTGTCTACGCGTTATTTCAATTTTGGACTCCTTATCCTCTTCTTTCTTTCTTCCTATCTTTTAAGAGCATCGTATAGTGAAATTTAGTTGGGTTTACTGCACACTAAGTATTTACATATTATGCCAATATTTGTCGTATCATATCCATAGGGCAATTATACTTTATTTATCTTTCAGTAATTATTGACCAAAATGTAGTAGATGGATCATTATTTCAAGTCACAGGAATATTCAATGACATCACTGTAAATGTCACAGACATCCTCAAAGTAATCCCCCTCAACTGTTCCGTATGTGTGAATAATTGAACTATTTATTTATATTTTGTTCTTATACCTACTATAAAGTATATTATTGATTTTCCAAAGTATGTAACCAACACCGTCGTTAAGGCTTGCACATGTCTCTCAACATTCACAAAATTCTCATTCAGGTTCTAAATAGTTTTAAATGCAAATCATAAAATGTAATAAAAATATGTTTGCTGGATTAAGATATGAATAAAATAATTTCACATTTTTTATAATCCACAAAAAAGTGAAACTTTGCTTATTAAAAATTGATATATTAGAATTATTGTCAATGGAATGTGTTAGAAAGCATTTTAGTTTCACGATATGCAAAGTATAACAATTTTTCGTATTCGTAAGTTCAAACATCAGAGCTGGGGGAGGGGGTGAGGCTAATCAATCATCTCCCTATCCACTACCAGATATTTATGCAAAAAATATGAATTAGGTTAATACATATATATATCTATGTTTGTTATTCAAAGGGTCTGTTGTTATTCTTATCACATAAGTTTATTTGATAGCTTTATTTCTATATAATTAGCATTGTTATAACATTGCTTTCCTATCAGAATATATAACAAGCAATAAATAAATGTTTAAAATGTTGATTATTCCGTAAATATATTTCTAAATTTCCGGTAAATGCGTTAAAGTATTCGAAACCTTGTTTTGTTATAGTTAACGTTTTGCTTACCAAAGTCGAAGGCAATTAGAAAACTAAATTTCTTTAATTTTAACATTCAATTAATTGGTAAAACATGTATTAAAATTAGAGTCATTACTGAGTTACTAACAATTATCAAGTTGAAACGAAAACAATACAATTCCATTTCACATGCTATATTATTGTTTTGATAATAAATAAATAATTCACATGGCGAGTTGAGTTAAATTAAGACGGTCAATAAACTAATAATTCAATCCATTAGGGAAAATAAAAATTTGGGAAATACTTGAAAATCTAGAATATAATATAATAACAGACGGCTTTGATAGATGAATACATACAGTTTTCTAAACTCATACGTTTGATAATGGCATTATGATGTGAATGAGAACTTCTTTGTAATCAATGCTTTAGATTTTTTAGCGTTTTACCGTCTTAGCGTTTCGCATAATTGTGTTTCGCATAATTGCATTTCGCATAATTGCTTTTCGCATAATTGCAAATGCTTGAAAATTAAAAGTTGCATTTCGCATAAAATATACATTTTTTATTAAAATAGGTAATTTAAAAAGTATATAAAACGCATAAAATATACATTTTTTATTA
>JAYRBW010068350.1:0-27614 GCA_036023295.1 Invenusta paracnida | reverse complement strand
AAACATTAGTCAAATTAAAGGTCAAATTAATTATTTTAAATGCCGCGGTATTTTCAAACAAATATTGACCAATCAGATATAAATAACGGGTAGAAAAACAGATTGATATCTACTTATTTTTAAAAGTAGGTCAACGTTTAAACGAATCAAATTACAACAAATAGTAAACAAAAGAATACAACGCTATTGTCTTTAAAGAATAACGACGTATTTTGTTGCCGTTTTTTAATCATTTTTTCTAATCGAAAAGGCCTTATATTATACGTTTGTATATAATTTGAATTGTTTTAAAGGTTTTTATACTGCGATTTGTTTTGCAGTATTCTTGTACTTTCGACCCGTTGCCAATGTAGCTGGTAGTAAATTGGTAAAACAATTCGCAGTATGAAACCTTTGTTTATCTTTTTATTTTTAGAATTATACTTAAGTGCCATTTATTTAGCTGACCAAAATCGCGTATAATTTTTAGTAAATATGAAAACTATTCATAAATACTCAATAAAACAAATATATTTCCTTATAGCCTTTCACATGCGTAAGAATTTTAGTGCTAATTAAGATGATTTTTTTATGCAAATGAATTATGCATTAAATATTAAAATATAAATAATAGTCTTAGGATTCATGTTTTCTTATTCTAAGCATAGATAAAAATTCACTCTAATAACCTTGAACGGGAAAATCCAAAAGCTATTTATAGACTAGCCCGTTTAATATGCCAAAGTGGGACGAATGTATCAGGATTCCGCTACAGATATCTCATCGAAGGAGTAACAATTTCTAATAATTTACTATCATTCGAAAGATAAAGATTAACAATTTTTAAATATGTAAATAAAGTAAACAACATATATTTATATCCAATTTAAACCAGCTTATTGAAGTTGTTTCCTTGGTTGAGTCACGTGATTCTGCGCAGCCTTATGATTGGATGTTTGGTCTTCTTACTCCGACGACGAAGTTGCACATCATTTTGGCTTGCTGTTTGGTTTATATCCACTCCTGTTTCTATGAATGATATTACTCTCTCACGACTCGCGTAGGATGTACACTCAAGAAAGAAGCCTCTTTGTCGAGCTGTAGGTAGGTGTGTATCAAGGACTATTACTATACTTCTCGCTTTGTTTAAGTATTCCCTGGTGTATATATATGCATCCTATATATTGTATTTGAAAAATGTGAGATTACTAATTTCCTTGGATGTAGCTATTATCCATCTTCTCCGTCATAAAGCCCATGTAGGTATACTTAATCTATGCTCGCAACTTTCTGAGCATTATTGGAGTATGATTCTTTCGTTATCAAAGAACGTGAAATTAGCTGAAAGTCGTCATCATCATTATGTTTGCAGCTGGAAAGTCTTTGCAGTAGCAGCGCTATTATTTCAATGTTCTGTATAATTGAACTATGCAGGTGCAGGATGTACACCTGGATACTTGTTGGATAACTATAATTATAGACATATTTGTAAAAAGAACTGCTTTTGTTAATCTAACTCTATATAAAAAAACATCATGCAAAACCATGTTATAAATATAATTCAATTAAACTAACTCCAAACACCAAAATATATTTATTATTTTACTTTTAAAATGTAGCAGCATTGCACAATAATCACATAAAGTATCGATACTTTTATTTTTAATTTCCCAATACACAATCGATACATAATCTATGAATTGGCCAAATCGATTTTATTACGGTACTTTACTATGTTATATCTATTTTGTAACTTGCGATAATAATATAAAAATTGTAAGGATATTATTATTGTGCTAAATTAACTATCCTTCAGAAAAACTGGCGGTAATGTATGAAAAAAATGCGGGCATATAATGAAATTGATTTCTTAATTGAATTTATAGAATTACCGGCTTGTAATACTAAATCGATTTTATGAAAAGTTTCGTTTCTAGACGTATTTAAAATTTTTGAATATAACTTTAATTAATTTATTAATACATTATTTAATATTAATAACAAATGGCAGACGTTCATTTACTGAATATCGCAGACGCTTCTAATAGTGAAATATCCAGTTTGAGCTCAGAATTGATAGACTGGGTCACGATGGAGTCGATGGAAAGAAATGTGTATGAGATTAGTAACACATTTACAGAGTTTCTTAACAATTTCGAGGATTCTGATGACATTTCACCAGATATATATAATAATATAATTGGACAAGTTAGAAAAGGATAATGTTCTTGCCCCAAGTCTCAAACATACGATTGCGTATACTGAACAATTTCGGCAACTTCTGAGTCTTCTTCCTATATACCAATCCTAAACAATTATTTGCGCTACTTCTATACTGAGCTTCGACAAACAAATGGCCAATTTTATTCACCCCCAAGCTTCATTTGTATAAGAACAGGAATTCACAGATACTTCTGTCTGAATCGCCCAGAAGTAAATATAACATTGCCGAGAAACAGTTCCGATCAAGCAAATCGAATGCTAAAAACAATGGTAGGGAAATTTAAAAGGTCAGGCTAAAGTGAAGGTCGGCAATATTCAGCTATAGAGCCAGCCGACATGAAAGAGCTTAGATGCCATTTCGATCGGTCCAAACCTGAAGTTCTTCAACAAGATGTGATGTTCAACTTAATTTATATTCTAGGCCTGCGTGATAGAGAAACGTTGCCACATTTAACAAAGTCAAGTTTAATCCTAGAAACATCGTGTACTAGTGCAAAATTTCTGCATATTTCCCACGATTTGCTATGTAAAAGTGGAAAGGCCTCGTAGCCAAAAGAATATAGATGATATCAAGAAAGTCAGAATATACGAAAACAAAAAAATCCCGAAAATTGTCCATTTTGTATCGTGGAAGCTATACAGTACAAAAACAGGCAACACACCTAATTTATTTCCAAAGCTGTCGAAAGTTACGCACCGAAAGTCTGATGCATGGTACTGCGAAAAAATGTCTGTCGACTGTATACTCAAGGACCAAGGTTATACAGCAACACTGATATTTGTGAGGTAACTGGCTACAAAAATCCAAGCAGCATTGACAGATACTCTAGAAAAAGAAGAGATGCAGACCATGAATCGATATCATTAGCAGCACAGCAAGGAGCATCTTCATCGCTGATAAAGTATCACAAAAGTGTAACAAAAAATCGGATGTGCTTGTCACGACGGAAAATTCAAGTCGGGCTGACGTTACTGCTCTAGTGGCTTTTAATATTAATTTCAAAGGGAAATTCACGAATACTGTACAATCAACGTAAACAAGTAGTAATAATTGTGCATAATATTATAAATTATTTGGTATTGTTTTTATCAAATAATTTATAATATTATGCACAATTTCTTAACCCCTGCATGCCCGGAATTGTCATTATTACACCTAGATATAATTTAGTATAATTAGACCGAGCAGTCCTTGAAAGAAATACCTTACATGCGTGACATTTCTTGTATTGCCGCACATAACATTCTCATTTAAGTAAAATCAATACAAGAGTATCGATTGCTTCGAATACGTCAACTTAACTGTGCTATTTAACTTGCTTACAGGCGAGATGCAACAATACTTTTTTGCGATAGCGTTTTGAATAACCGAAATATTGGGACGGAGTTAGGGCGTAGTAAAAATATTGTCTAATACGATCAATTTAAACAAATTGCCTTTCCAGAGTATAATAGTTAGTTTGTTTCTGTGATCTTGGCGCCTGTTGCGTAATAAATTTTGGTGAGCGGAAGAAGAAAGTCTGTATATGTCCTACAAAATGGACACTACTGGATGAAGGAGAGATTTAAGAACAGTGTACGTCTGGGGATTAATACGGTAAACATTCCTTAAAGCATATTTAGTATTGAAAATTAAAAAAAAACAATTATAGTTTTAAAATAAGAAGTATTATACTTATAGGTACCTTGTTGAGATTACCAACCAACCACTTATGTCGCCATATTTGTTAACCAAGATTACAATCGATTGGGGCAAATATTTAGATCTGTCTGCCTAATATTATGAAGAGGCGATTATCTCTAACAGAAACACTGTATGCTGCAGTATGCATGCATGATTTTTATCCACTCTTATACATATAAAGCATAATAATTAAATGCCTTTGTTTGTTATATATGGTGCGAAAACTTATAAGTCCAACTAGAAAAGGATTTCTCTGTACAGATGTTAACTTCAAAATAGTATTGCAGTTTGTTTGTCCTATATGTTTGTATAAATTTAACTATAAACATACCTAAAGGTTGGTATTATGAACCATGAGTGCACATTCAAAGAGTTATACCTACACTTAATCCCCATATTATGAGGGTATACGTCAGCACGCGCGGACAATTCAAATTACAGTTAATGTAAAGTGTCTATGAAGCTTTCATATTAGTAGTACAAAATGATCCTCTCAACTTAGTTAGGTATAACGCTTAGCGATTTTTATGACGCGAGTAAAATATAAATTAAAACATATCAAGTAAATGTTGTATAACCGTAGGTTCTTAACAAATCTTATAAAATCAAGCTAATTCACATTGTATTTTGTGAGTTTTTGTTTAAAATCGGTTAAGTGACTGGTTTTCTAATCAATTTGTATTACAATTAATCAGTATACTCACACATAATATATTATTCAAAGTATAAATAGGCTAATAAAAATTGTTTCTAGATCAAACAACACCGCTCAATACGCAGCTGTATCGTTCAAACAAAAGTAGAACCTGGCTAGCTTATTGCGTTTAATAATTTACGTATATATAAGTATAAATATGTATATATTAAATAAACATTAAATTACTGTGAATACGCATATATATATAATACAAAACAAATTAAAAATTGGTGCTTTAAAATAATCCAGCAAATCCATGCATGTCGTAAATAATATGTTTGCAAAAAACAACCCGAAAAGAAAATTAAAATATGAATTTTAGAATATAATTTCAGCAAATATACTTCATATATATTTGCGCGCATAAATTCAAGAAATTCTACACTTTGTAATATTAGATGTGCGTCTACAATACAAAAAGTAATGTTCACTTGACCGTACTATATTATTTTTCTATTTTTTAAATAAAACTCAAACTTTTCACTGATGTAAGTAGGTATATTATCTTGTACATATCAATAACTATATTTCACGCTCATAAATGCTTAGAGTTTGATTATAATGATAAAACCTGTTAAGCAAGAATTCAGTGTTCTATTTGACTCTCGCTCTAAATCAGCTCTCTAAATTCCATTAAACTCGTTCCGTCGGCGATGGAATGCAGCTTCATTGATCTCTGTGAAGTGAAATAATTCATTTATGCAAGGTTGGCTGAGCAGACTTCTCGTACAAGTCAAGTAACTTACAAGTCACACGGCCGGGTCTTCAAATAATCCCCGAAAACTGATCAACCGAATATTATGATCTTCGAAATGGCTTCTTTTAATACCGCATTTAAGAGCAATGAAACATAATTGCTGTGCGCGCTTAGTGGCAGAACCGTTTACACAGAGATTTGGCAAGATTTGGTATAATGTAGGGACCTCCATTTACACTTGTTAGATGGGACTGATCTCTACTTTTTCTTAAATAAAGCATTACAACTATTAGTACTATATTAGGGGACTTTTTTGTTGTCAAAAATGACTAAAACAAACTTTTTTCGTGAACATGATAAAATTCTGAAACAGATATCGATTAGTTTTATGACACAAATCACGAAGTAGAGAATTAATACGTTTATTTTGCAAAAGATATTAAACAAGCGATAACATATTTTAATTATTAAATACATGTACCTACTCAATTTGCTGTAAAGAAATATACTTTGACAATTCTTTGTCATCGGAACTTGTAACTTTGAAATATACAGTAAAAAGTTTGAAACTTCGCCCCCAATAGTTAAACAGCAAATGGGTTTTAGAGTCTGCTAGCGTGATCACCCTTTTGATGAGTGCAAAATGATAAATGGACCGCTAAACAGTTCAGTTGTCACACTTTTTTGGGGGAAATGTCACGGAAACTAATATATTGCACTCCATTTGTTCACAAACACAAAAATCACAGACAAAACAGAGGCAAACAAACGTCACAAACAAACAAGGATGAAACAGCGCTGTGGATCCATTCAATTGTAACATCACGGCTTTTAGCAGGAAATCCTCAATTTATAAATTTATCTTTCGTAAGAATACGTAAACATTTAAATAGTATAGGTAATCAATTATATATATTTATTTACAGCAGATAAATATTCAAAATGTTTGGCTATGATCAATTTGAAATCATTGAAATATCTGTAAATAAATATAGTGAACTAAAGACCACGATGCATCAATTTCAAGCGATGACTTTTCGCCGATGCCTGATGTATCATGATTCTGATTTCACAAATTAGAAGCGACACAGCAAGCCTAAATAGTATGCATTTTCAGCTATTGATTTTGAAGGCAATTTTGATTGGTTAATAGCGATGAAAACGCTCAGATATATTAAACATGTTTAATATTCGAATTTTTAGTGCTGACGATTATTTTATGCCGGTTTAATGATACAGCTGGCTTCAGCGAAAAGTCAACTCCCATAAACGCCCATACATCAGTATGAGCGTTGATTTTTAGTCAACTCCGAAAATTTGATGATACATCAAGCGTTGATTTTTCGCCGATGCCTGATATATCATGAAACAGGAGTTGACTTTTCGTCGATGCCTGATGTATCGTGGCCTTAAGATTGAAGTGTTTGAGTCACTGAGAAAAAAACCAGAGTAATGCATTTTATCTTTCAACCAATATCCACTTTTAAAAGTAGTATAAAATATATACCCTCTTCCACGGACGAAGGGTTTAAGATTCGAGAATTTCGTCAGAGCAGATATCGACAAGGCCATATCAAATGTGTCTACGCCATAGAAAAAATGTTAACAAGGAAATACAATGCTGACTGAGAGTTTTTATTTATTTATTCTGGAAGTTTTATATCATAAATACATATTCGCAATAAAATTCAGTAGGTTATTTTAAAACATTTATGAAGCGAAACTGTTTATTATAAGTGTTATAAGTATTATTATACAACTTTTCCATATTATATAAAATAGAATTTAATTACGAAATTCAAACGCTTCCGAACTATTAACAAAACTAATTAGAATCTATCAATCTGGAAGAAATTATTATATAGACGATAATAACACCTTAGAGTAAAATGTATAGTTATTATATAAGTATAACTTTTTGTCCGATGCTTAGTATAAAAATAGTTTTATTACGGAATATTAAGCATATATTTATAATGAAACTGCTTTGCTCTTACTCCCTTCCTAACATATTAAACAATTATTACTGTTGCTGTTATCATTCTGTACCTACATCACCAATATCATAACTTCCAGATAAGAAACAGAATGCCTAACAATACCTGTTCTGTCAATCACAGACTATTTTCAACATCTAAGCATTTATATGTACATATATATCATATTACATAGTACTAAAAATAGATAGTATCACCCTTCAGAAACGTGGAATTCACAATATTTTATAACAGAAAAATATAAGCTGAAGACGTAAATATTACAATTATCTGAATAAATATATCTATTTCTTTATAAAACAATATGACGGAACTCTATACGAATATGGGAACCATCTTTTCTGTATATAAATATATAAATACGTCAAAAAGAATGGTAGACTTGTTATTATATTATTATTACATACATCTTACTGCCATAGTATAAAGAATCAATAAATCAATATTATAAGAAATCTTATATTATTTGCTTGTTTCATAGTTCTTTTTCCCCATGTATAACACAAAGTAACGAATATTACAATATGTATAATTAGCTTTTATAAAATAATACAAAAAATAAAAACATTTTACTTTACATTTCAAAAAATTTCAGCAAAAATTAATAAAATAACAAATTGGATGATTGCTTTTGTTTGATCGCATTTGTTGAAAAAATACCATAAAAATGTAAGATAATTATAATTACATAATTAGTTATCTTGCTTATATAGTGACGGAAATAAAAATAGCTGTATACAGTTGAAGCTATAAAAGAAAGACAATTATAATTGATACAATCGACTATTTACTATAAAGTCAAGAGAAATTGGCATTAAATTATTTAGTCCATCAAAAAGCGAAATCTAAAAATTGGTATTAAATAAAAACAAAAGAATGAATATGCCACATATTATTTTGAGGATGGATACTACACGACAAAGTATACAAAAAATAAAGAAAGCAAACAGAATCGTGAGGTATGTTTATAAAAATAGACCAAAAGTTTTACATTAAGATAAGACTATCGACTCAGTCTGTTATATATGAGTTAAGCTGAAAATAGTAAACGTCTGGGACACAAGTTAGAAGAATCCAGACAACTCTGATCAAAGAAGAGACACATAAAAGTTATAGTACTTTACTACCTAAATCTCAATCCTAGTACTATATATCGGTTATTTTTCATACTTTAATTTTACTTAACTACAAAAGAAAATTGATAAATTTGTGAAGTATACAGCCATAGAGCAGACAGTCTGACATATATGCATAAGCATGTTTCCATCATTTGCGACAAAAGATGGTATAATATTATGCTACATACGAATACTAATACGAAAAATAATACTACATATCGATTCACTTTATAATGATAACTCAGACTGTTTCTAGAATATAAAAGATATATACTCGATCATTTTTACATTTGCAGAACGGAGTGTTTATCTATCCGGCAATCGTAAAAGTAGGTCAATTGTGAATATATTTAATTTTATCTCTATTAAGAGAAATTTAGATGAAAATAAAGAATTCATTTTATTAGGAATATCACTTAATGTCTTATTCTTTATTAAATAAGTGATTTTAGACATTACCAATGCTAAAAATAGAATAAATCATTTATTTATGACCTAATATTTTTAAAAATATTAAATAGTATTTTTATTATATTTTAAAAGTTTATATTGAATTGCTTTTATAATAAGAATGAAGTATGAAATAATATTTCTAATATAAAATATTTATATTTTAATCTAATTTTCACTTAATACAAGTTAAATTAAATATCTTCAGATTTTACCTACTTTTACGATTTCCGGATAAACAAGCACTTTTTTACTACAGAACAAAATGTCGCCCATAATATACGCGTTCATGATCAAGCGTGGTTTTTAAATTAAAAAGCATATACTGTCCTTATTAAAAAAAACATTTTATAGTTAGTACAGATTTCTGATGATACAAATATTGTTTGTATCATGATCATCATGTAACAGCTTGAAAATCATAAATACATATATACTGTGTATGTACTCATAATCGATGTTAAAAAATTGTAATCAGGCTAAATTCAAACAAATAATATTTACAATATACACACATACTTAAACGTATATAAATTCCCCGCCTTTTCCTGAAGTGTACGAATCACACGTTTCCTCTTTTATTAATATCCAAAAGACAATAAAACTCGTTTCATTTTGAGATATTTAAAAGTAAAATAATTAAGTAAAAGATGACGTCTGAAACATCTTTTCTTGTTTAGAAGAGAAGTGTTGAAGTTAACAAAATGATCTTGGTAAGCAAATCTAAGTAGTTAATATTAGCCAAAAAATAAATACAAAGTATTAATTCATAATAGTACATAAAACATGTGTAATAGTTTTTCAAATCTTGTAGATTCTTAATACTAAATATATCCCATCAAGAATCATTGTTAATAATAGTTAAGCGTTAACATAATACATTAAACTGGCATTATTTTATGACACATGAATATTTTAAAACGGTACAGACTGATGCAGTGTGTAATATTGAGAAAAATCTTTTAAGGTTAAATAGGTATTTCAAAAAAGTTAAATAATCTGCAGAAACTAAATATAGAAATATTTATTTATATTAAATTATTATCATTTGATAGTCCCTACATATGTATTATCAAACATATTACATTTTCCAAAAAGGTATATAGCAAATACAAATATACAATAAATTTGACGCAATTGATTTCAGAAAAAAAGTAAACATTGTATTGATTTTTATCTATTTCATTACTTTAAAAAAAAGAACTTTTAGAAAGAGCTTCAATAAGTCCATTGCCATGTTAGTCTGCTCATTTCTTAAAGAGACTATGTTTTCAGGTTACCACATAAATAATATGCAATCAATCATTCATATACAAGACATCCAATCAAAGATGAACTAAACCAGCCAAATATATAGAGCAAGGAAGTTAACTGTCTATAATGCACGCTTTTTCTGAAAGTATAGAAGAAGGAAGTCAACTATAGGCACAAAAAATACTGAATATGATACAATCAGTTCCTTATTACCGGAGACTGATGAGATAAAGAAGTAAGCGACTGAAAAATTGTGGTCTGACATAGTAGAAGTAAAGGGGAATTAGATCATTATTATATCACAGAAAATATAAATTCAATAATTATTGTCTTATGCATACCTACAGTTATATACTATGAAAGTTGAACATAGATAACAGACAACTAAGTTCAACATTGGGATCAATAAAAGTGATCCAATGCGCGAAATGACAAGCAATTGTTTGTGATATGTAAGTCGCCTTATAGTCATGAGCATTGCCGAAAAACTGGAATTAACAATGTATGATTTAGTGCAATTATAATTAAAGTAATCAATTCGCTTAGCTTGAATTTATAATAGCAAGTACACTATTCATAAATATTCAGTAACTAAATAAATCATTTATATTGTGCACTACTATGTTGTTATTCAGTGATGGCTTTCATGTATAATTGTGTAATAAAAGAAAGGAAACTACTTACAGTTTTAGAAAAATGAATTATTTCACAACTTAATTGTTTATTGTACATCACCTGCAGGGCATCTATAGAGGGCATCTAATTTTATATTTGTACTACTCCTCAGACAAACGACATAAAAATTGGTAGAAGAAAAATATATAATCGTATAATAAAATAAATTACTGATATAAAAGTAATCATAACATATGTAACTGACCACACTAATAAATAAAAACTCAAGTTAAACATTTAATGAAATAATAATATCACTCATTATTGCGATTAGCTCTAAGACTACCATTTATATTTTAAAGTTAGTTAAAATAGTTATACCATTACATTTTATGCATATTTTATATAAATATATAAATTTTAAATATTAAACGTTAATAGTTATGTGTATGAATTCAAATATGGTCAAATGGATAAAATATAGAAAACATTAATTAAACAACACAACTCTTTTTTCAATTTGCATCTATAGTTAAAATTATTCTACTTAATTAATCGTTACTTGCTGTCTTACTATATAAATAGATATGACATGTTTTATTTAATGAAATATATTGATAAATATATATATACAGTGTATACAATATATATATATATATATTGACAGTGGCTCTTATATAAAACTATCAGTTAAAATATTAGCGATCAGACATTATACATGTCTGACATATATAGTCTACATAAAATTATTATTATTATTTCCTCTGCAACAAGAATTGTAATAAAAATCGATTTTAATTCAGTTATAAATTGGCTTAAGTTAGAAAATAGTCAACAGATTCAATAAATTAGAAATACAAAAGAGGAAATCATATTTATTCAAGTGAACGGATATGAAAATTTGTTCACCACAAAATAATCACTTTATTTAGTAATCTAACAGTAGGATCCCATGATATATGTGAACTATAGAAAACCGGATAGTAAAGCACTTCTATGTAGTGTGCCACCATAAAGAGAACATATCCATTAATTACACACAAACAGATATTTTGTGGTTATATCCAATTAGACTGTGGAGTTATGTCCGGGTAATAGCACATATATAAGGATAATTAATTATTTCAGAAAAACGTATTTTATTTAGCTGCACAAAAATATTCAAAGACTTAAAATTTGACACAATTACATGCTTGTTCTTTTGTGATGCAACACAATCAGAATATGTGATTTTAAAGTTTTCTTGTTTAAAAATATTATAATATTGTGATATTGTTTGCCTTGTACGCATATCACAAAATAATAATGATAGCCCGAAATACTGCAACAATCTATGTACATTTATTAGCGTCCGAGCTTTTAGAGATTCACTCCCTAGTTAAAGGACTAAATAAAATACAAACAGCGATAAAACAAACAGTATTTTATTATGTATACATGCTGAGTAAGTTACGCTACTATAATTATTAATTAATAAGCATATATACAACACAATAATACTGTTTGTTTTATAGCTGTTTGAATTTCATTAATTTAGTCTTTCCGCTAGAGAGTAGATATCCGAAAGCTCAAACGCTAATAAACAAAGGTTATAATCTGTATTTGTGGTGTATTTTGGCTTATATTATTATTGTAGTATATTATATCTATCTATAATTTAACCTATGAAGAAAACAAATTATATTGCTTTCCTAAAAATACTGTTTTGCTATACGTTTCAAAAACAGTACATCTTAATTCTATGAGCATGAATCATGCAGAAAGCAAACTGATTCATAAAACTAGGCAAACCCAAAACAGTCATTAACGAGTTTTATTAGTATTGAAAGTTGTTATTTAGCATATAGTCTATAATTCAAAATACTATGTAGCATATACAGCCCTGATCTATTTCACGGAAACAGATAAAGTCGTCGAATATCCCACAAAATAAAACCCCGGTTAGTTTAATCTCAACCAAGCTAAATCAACATCGGTAAAAATACACTAATAAACCCTATGAGGATTGGCAAGAGAAAGTAATATCTTCGATTATTTTTGGCACAATTATGTAAAATAAATCACAGGCGGTTCTCTGAATATCTAAGAGATATGAAATTACCTCCAGAAAATATCGAAGGATATATTATCATTACATTGCTCAAATTCTTCCTTTTAATTTAAATATGGGGTCAAATATAATCACAGTTCGAATGGATATTGCTTATACAGTGATAATATTTATGAACAGTAAATAAACACAATTTTACGGAGCAGAAAACTGCTAACTCATGACATCTAGTATAAAATAAAACCAGTTAGCCAATGACAAATCGAAAACTTCCAAGAGCATGGGAATATAAATATTACAATAATTACTTGTAAGAAAATACATATATATATATATATATATTATTATTTTGAAGCATTTAAACTGCGCCTCCAATTGCTCAGAGCAAGTCTGAGGCACAATTAAATACAATAAAGAATATACATTAAAATAGTTAATATATGTATATATGAGGTTAACGATATTGAGACCAGTTAGTGTTAGTGAGTCTCACAAAGTTTAAAAAGATAGGTATTTAAAAGTTTTGCTTTGAAGGTATTAAATTATCTGTGCTTCTTGAGGAATAGGGCATTATATTAATATGTTAAAAACCAGTAATATATAAGTAATTGTAAGGAGAATACATTAATTATCCAATAACCTTCAAGAATTAATCACCATATAGAAATAATTATAAATAAAATATAGAGCCTATTTTATTTAGAAATATGAATTGGTTAAATTGAGAACTTTTGTATTAATACACTAAAGTAATAATTATGAAAGACAATAAAAACATAATGTAGTCAAAATTCTGCAAAAAATGAATTGAAACATAGAATAGTCGTTAGAATGAACCCAAGCATAATTGAAAGGTACATTTTTTTCTGCGAAAATTTGAATTTTAGCATATTTATTAATATTTATCCTTAAATGGTAAAACAATAATAAAAGTTTATGTAAAGGACACTTCTGACAATAAAAAGTATTTTTCATATAACGATTTTCGTAAAAAAACACAAAAAAACAACCCTTTAACGTAATCCGTATTATTTTCAACGAAGTAAATGAGAACATTTAAATGTCCTAACCAAATATGTACATTTACTAATTACTACATGGTGAGTTTAATTTGAAGTGAATTTTAACTTTTGTCACAGATTTCACTGGCCTTTGTCAAATACTTAAATGAATATTGTTTTGTTTGTAATAATTTTTAATTTTTTTCTATTGAAGAGTACGTATGTATAAAAAATAAATTATATTGATTTCTTCTTGCAGAAAAGAAATGATTGTAATATGTGACTGTGTGCAAATTGATTAATTGGCTTTACACTGAATTAATTAATAAATATATACAAAAGTCAAACTCGCCTAAACAAACATATATCTTGACTATAATTTATGGAAAATTAGTATTCATGAACATCTTATTCATTCTGAAATTTATATTATGCAATTGGTAGAGTAACCACTAATGAGGAAATAGTATATCAGATAGATGTGAAGCTGTAAAATTGAAAATTTAGTAAAACCACTCGGTAAACAAGACTATGAGATATATTCATGAAATAACAAAAAATATAATAATATAATGTATTTCAAGTGATATAGAACAATTCTAAGGTCCCATTACATGGCATGATAAACAGATAATCTGTCAACTATACATATTCATTGACAAAAAATAACTTACAGACGAATATAAACACACTAACTAAGATAGCAATCATAAATGATGGCCAAAATGTGATTAGAACTTAAACATACATATCCGCAGTAAATGTTTAACATTTAGTCGGCATAAATCAAAGACTATATTATAGAATATCTAACTAACTTCATATTTTGGAATGGGTGATGTAAAACAAACAAACGAAAATTCAATAGTGAACGAGAGAGAAAGAGATCAAAATAAAAGTAAAATAACATTATAAGAAAAATATGAGAATAAAAATGAAAAAAAACAATGGAATTATAGGAAAAAATTAAAACAAAGAAAAAATATTAAAACTAAAAGAAAGGAAGAAGGAAATGTTGACACTTACATCAAGCTGGCTCTCGATAGCCTCTGTCCACATGCGCAGGTCTGGCAGTCCTTCTGTCAGGGTCTCTAAGAGGACACGCAGCGTGCGTAGACAGCGGGTGTGTGTGGCCCCAGTCCCTACTCGTAGGGCCTCCACCAACTGGAAGCCCAGACCCAGGGGGACACTGGAGGGCGGTGCGGGGGTGGACATTCCCCCACCATCTGCGCTATCTGTAGGTCACAACATTAACTGAGTTTATAAACATGTATACACATGACATATTTCCATAAATTACCACAAATTATAAAACAGCAAACTATTAATTTGCAATACCTTAAAACATTTAGCTCAACTAGAAAAGCACAATTTTTTAGATATCTTATATAATATAGAAATATAGCTAGTAAAATATTACTAGCTTTAATGAGCTGAAGCTTTCAAAGCAAGATATAGCCACGTGTAGTTAACGGGGGATGGAAAATAGCAGGTTTGGGAAGCGTGCAACTTTCATAAATAATATACAATCAAGTAAGTAAAGTTGTGTTAGTACAAAGATAGACTATAGTATTCACAATTATTGATTGCTTAATACAAAAATGAAAATAAAACTGCATCGAAAATAGTTATGAAAAAATATAAATGAGTTTAAATACAAATCAGTAGTTCATTAAGTTTAAATATCTTTAGTTGCATACCGAACTACGTGCAAAGTCATAAATTCGATTTTTATGAACAAAAAAATGAGCTGAATAACAGTAATGAATTACAGAGAAAACTAAAGTGTTTTTTTCTGATACACAAGTGTGTTTTTATTTATTTAATAGAAAATCTTATAATCAGTTAATTTTTTAAATGATTTGAATGTCAGTATTACTTACATTTTGTGTGTTAAAGTTAATATTTAAAACAATATATCAATCTATTATCAATGTCATATTACTATCGATTTAAAATTTAACAATATCAGGACTATCGGGACACGTCTTATTTTTTTAATAAAAAGGTCACGCAAATCTGATAGACGTAGAGAAGGGATTGCAGTCCACATATCTTTACCAGGAAGAAATTTGAACAAGTATAATAGAAACTTATAGTATGTCCCACATTCTTGGAATATTGATATTTACAAGTCAAAAATATGTGTCTAGACTGCAAAAAATCTATACTTTAAAATAAATAAATACTATTAATTAATAATAAATTTATACAACTATAAAGATTATAATATTATAAAATGTTCTAAATCATAAAAAAAGGATCAAGTTAACAGATAAATATTTTAAAATGTTAATGTCAATTAAAAATCAAAGCAAAATTTAAAAATTCTAATATAATCAATATTTATAAACAATGCAAGGTTTTAAATTTTAATAATATCTATGAACATATATTGAGACTGTTAAAATTAGTGGTCTACATAGTGGTTCAATAAAATATCAAACATTTAGAATATTTGAATTATTATAATTAAAAATAGTCAAAGAATTAAGTGTGCAATTCCTTTTAAAATCATATACTCGTAATTTAACGTGAATAGTTTGTTGATAAAAATTATGTAATTTTTAGTTATGTCTTAAAGCACTCTTAATCCTATAATAAATATAATATCACATATATTAAATATCTTTTAAAATCACTAAAATGTTTCATTTTTAACAAAATAAATGGGAACAGTTGCCCTTTAATTGAATACGTTCATATATATAGTTCAAATGAAATTTATAAATAATAAACAAATGTATGGCACTAGTGTGGAAGTTTGATGCTAGCAACTATACCGTATTAAATGTGTATATATATAGTTCTAGTTTCACGATGCGATTTGCGTTATCTAACATGTGTTTAACCATCAATAGAATATCTTAGGTAAAGATAATGAGCTTGACTGAGTCATACAGTTAGCCTAGTCAAAATTTAGTACCCTAGCGATATATAATTGAGAATCACACCTTAGAAAACCTAACTACATATGTATGTTAACATCAACTGAAAAATATAAACATTAAACTATCTAAACAGACGTTCATATTATCCAAGTTAAACAAAATTTAACTCATTAAAAAACAGACTAATTATTATTTTAGTGTGGTTAGTGACATTTTTATTATTTAGATAAGATTATAAACTTGGTGTTATGATTAAATTTTCATGAAGTGTGTATTATTCTATCAATTAGTTTCAAATATGAGAAATAAATAATGTGCGAAGGGATGATTTAGGCTCCTGCTTATGCTTAAAAATCTGAACGAAACAAAAGGCCTTTCCCTGTAAATATTTTAGGACTAATCAGTCAGTCTAGGAATTCTGCAGTAAATGCGTAGATACCTTTTTACGTCTTCATAATAAGGTCAGACAGTTGGGGTAGTATGACTACTGTACAGCTGTACGCTTAGAATTAAAGCAAAATATATAGGTATTGATTTTTTATAGTCATGAGACACCCCACATCGCAGTAGTATTATAGTCTGTCTGGCTTTTCGTCTGAGAGATTCGAAACAAAGACTAAATGAAATACGAGAATTGTAGTAACTGAGAATCAGGGAAGGAAAGAAACAAGGGAATATCACTAGAATAATCCCCAAGCAAAAGAATCAGCTATATATTTTATGGAAGAGTAATAGTATAGTATATCTTATGTTGTCTAATAAGGATACAATTTGCACGCTTCCAAACCTAATATAATACATAATAGGCTATACATATATGTACATGCATTATTATATCATTATTAATATTATAATAAACAAATACCTTTTATCAATAAAATTAAACATACATAGTTCGTATCTGTATAAGTCAGAATATAAACCCATCAAGATCTGATTACATATTAATGCTACATAGACGACAACAGTATAACAGATAAGCGCCTGTTAAGTTCCATATGGGTTCCCTTGTAATACATAGATCCAGTGAAAAAGTAGATTAACCCCCCCCCTTTTTTCTTCGTCTAGAAGTAAGCATCTATGTAGAAGACGAAGTGACATTTTTTAGCTTCAAGCATCTTGATTAAAACCATATTCTGGTATCGGATAGTATGTACTGAATTTTAATAGGTAAGACAGTGACAAAATGTAATATATTAATATACACAGAATTTACTTTAGATCGAGTAATATAAATATACAATTATTTCAATTCATATGATCTATTATAATTTATCGATCTTATACGAGATTATGATTCGTATTATGATTCGTATATGTATAATTTCGACAAGATAATACAAAACTTTTAAAATAGAATTTTTAAAATAGCACACAAATGTGGCAATGTTGATAGAACATTGAATTGTTTGGAGCATTATTCAATATAACATATGGAAAACTACAAAAAAATTGTGAAAATTGATTTCATGTATAAAATTGTTTGTACTAGCTTTTGCGTTGTGCTATTTATAATTTGTAGTAAGCGAATAAACTTAAAATATGCATTTAGTTTAAAAAGATTATGTCTAAAAAAGATTATATTTTAATATAGTAATTAAACTAAATCATAATAAAAACTAATTCTCTCAATAATAGAGACATGTATATTGTGTAAATATAACTTTGTGCATAAGCCAATTCTAATCTAAATAATCTAGAGTTAATAAAACTATACTATAAAATAAGTATGAGAATATACAATTGCAATTATTAAAGATATATATACTGGCAGCTTTTCCCGGATATAATTATAATACATGGGTAGAATACATTCATGCTTTGCAGGGGTAGTAATTAGCAATATTAAGATATGAAATAAATTGATATTATAATATCATATCGAAAATAAATTACATATAGGTATGTATAATTTTTCATATACTTATTTCTCTTATATATATTCTGTTTTTAAAAATACTGTACACTTTCTGTCTTGAGAATGAGAAGCAGTTGCTTCTCGAAACGTTGACATTTATTTAATAAATTTTTAATTTTTATCCATTGTGGTTTTCCTTTCTTTTATTGACTTTTCCCAAATAATTTTGGAATTATCATGTTAGGTATGTATAATGTAATTCATAAAAACATTTAGTTATAATATTACTTAATATATATCATAATAACTATCATATAAGCACTAAGGATATTAAGGAGAGGGGTAACCAAGCGGATTGTCGCCTTCCAACCTGTTGCATGTTAGAACCAGTGTACGTACGTCTATATTTAAAAAACTGATCTATGCTGAAGCCTGAAATAATTATTGACTGATTTGTTTGAGCTTTTACCGATTAAATTACTATATCTCTATAATCTGACAAAGCATTAATGAACATTTCCAATATAATATACCCATAGTGACGTTAGATACGCCACAAAAATATAATTTATATTGCCTTAAAATAAAACCATTTCCCTATCGATTCTCAAAAAAATTGTTATTTCTGTATCTACCGATATCATATTCTGGTTATTGTCTTTATTTCATAAAAATGAAGGCATAAATTAGAAAAACTATATAAAGTCTATAAAGACGTGTATAAACGATAGATATTACAATTATATACAAATATTACAATTTCTTTCATATTATATACTATGTAATGTCTGTTAAAAATGCACAATTAATATGGATAAATTGTTAACCACGAGTAATCGTACTTACCATTGATATAATATTATGCAGAATAATATTAAATACAAGCTTGTACAAGTGATGCATGCTTTAATAAGATCATGCCAACTAATGAACTATGATATAATATAAATTAAATGTAAATGCATTATTATTATGGCAGCCTTAAGAGGTACTGCCAAATGTCATGTCAGATAGATGAGTTTTAATATTTTAATATCCATATTAAGAATACCATAATTTAAAAATTATTAATATTAATTAACAAATATTGAAAATAATAACCATAGTTGTTATGAAATAAAATTTGGTGTAACATTTCTTCAATGCTTTGAAAATCTTTATTGTAGTATTGATAGAAAGACATATTATGATAGTATAATGTGATTAAGCTGCTGTAGATGCAATATATTTTCATTTTCTTAAATGAGAAATCAATCAATTTTAATTTATTATAAACAATTGTGCATTAACATTTTCAAGGATTCTTCTTACACAAACCTGTTGATCGAGTCTGATCATCATAAGGCGAGACTGTTTTCTGGTGGCACGCTATGTCAGTTGTGTTGTCTGAAATAGGAAGGGGGTTGGGCGGAGCGGCTGAATTGGACTGGTTCATACGGGCAGGGGGAGCCGGGGGGGCACGGCGAGATTTTCGGTGCGATCCCGATTTGTCTGTAGAGTTAAAAGAAAGACAACAAGGAGTCTCAAATTAATGGATTCTTCTATAGATCAAATATATAAAATTATAATTATGACAATTCCTGAAATATATAATAATGTACACCTTCTGTTGGAAATATTAGATGAACGTTTATCATCTGGTGTACCTAATAATATATTAGAATATACAGTATATACTGTGTATAACTATTTGCTTATAAATGGTTTAATATTGCTCGTATACGTAAAGATTATTAAAAATATATCTAATAAATATTATATATATATATGCATACCTTAAATATATATCGTTGGTGGTTAAGTTTTTGTAACAAGCTGGATTAGCACCGCTTGCTGTTAATTTTCAACGTTACGTCATATGACGTAATATTTCTTTCAAAATGTATCTCTGGACTTATTGATTGTTATATAATAGTAGCGTATAGTCAAGACGCGATATACTGTAATTTCACAACTGTTAATAAACAGGGTGTCCACGTGTTTAGACCAACATAATGTTAGGACATTTTCGGTTTTTTGGATATTTTTTTGTAAATTTAAATTATTTTAAGGCAATTTTTAAGCAGTTTAGCATTACTCATTAATAACTTTTTTGTATTAAAACTTGATCTAATGTTTTTTAATCAAATTTAAGTTTTTTTATTTACTTTAGTTGCTACCAATTCAATAATGAATCATGTTCTTTAAAAGTAATAACTTTATTTACAATAGAATCAAATTGAAAATAAAACAACAAATACAATGTATATATGTATGTAATTTATAAAGAAATCTTTAAATACAGTATAACAGACCTGCCAACCTAATGACATAGTAAAGTGGGACAGTATTTTCTCTAAGTTGGAGCCCTATGGCAAGGTGGGAACAGAGGCTAGCGGCACATAGCCCAAAAATTTTGCCATTTTGCATATGGAAATGCCTCTAAAATCAATTACATCTACTCTCTCAGATAAATTTTCAAATATTCTGCACACTTTTCATTACAAAATAATTTCCAGCTCATTAATTTCCACTACTGTATATTTTAATGTACTTTATTAAATGTAAAAATAATAAAAACAGCCAATAATAATATGAATATGAATAATCATTATTAATTTGAGCATAAAACAATTAGAGAGATTACAATTAAAATTAGTACATAATGGTGGTGAGATAGATGCTCTGAAATAAAAAAAAGCTTTATAGCTTATCCCATTTAAAGTGGTAGGTATAATTTTGGTAAGCACAAATTTGATAATATATATAATAATATATAATGGTATTAGAAAATAATAATTTGTATATATAAATTACATAGTAAAAATTAACAACAAAAAAGCTTTATAGCTTATCTAGGTTTAAATTTATCAAATTTACAAATAAACGATTATGAAACCAATTATAGGCAACAAATTTAACTACTGTTATTAAAAAACGTTAAAAATAATTTTTAAATCAATATATTCAAAACGCGGGACATATCTCTACTTTCGCGGGACAGTTGGTAGGTTGGCTATATAAATTTAATTTACTTATTAAGTAGTTTAACTATTTTTTTCCAAACACTTTATTATCAATAGAATAAAATAAAATAAATTGTGCATTTTATTGTCTATTTGAAAATCGCGATGCAGTACACAATTTACCCCAGTTAGGCATTTTACTTAATTTAATAAAAACAAAGTGTCTGGAAACAATTTGGTTATCTCTGTTAAAAATTAGTGCATTATAACAAAACATGGCTCTTCTTTAGTTTTCCCACACATTTAAAAAAATCAAAATTATTAGGTAAATAAAATAAAATTTTACTATAATTAAACAATATTAAACACGACCATTATAAATTAATAAGTAAAAAGTCAAAAAATATTTACATGGAGCTATGGGCACTTTTGTCATTAAATACAAAATCAAACAAATCCTCTCCACGATGTTTTGAGAATGATTCACATAATAGTTAGTTTTATAACTCAGTGGAAAGAAAGAATTTTTGAAATTGTCAGCAGCCAATTATAGTCAACCATATCGATAGTTTTAAGTGGAATAAAATGCATAGTTTATAAATATTATCTTATTTACCTAATAATTTTGATTTTTTAATGTGGGGGAACTAAAGAAGAGCTCAAAACATTTCACTTATATAATGTAATTTTTAAGACTGATAGGTCTAAATATATTATATTGTACAGTTACAATATAATAACAACTATATACAAAATAAGTAATTATAACTACATATATACTACTTCAAATTTAACAACAGTAAGTTACAATAAACACGTAAATACTTAATAAATTAAGTAATTTATTATAAAAAGAAAATAAATTAAATTAAAATTGTATATTTGAAAATGTTTACTAGTCAAAAATGATTTTATAATTTCAAATAATAATAATTTCAAATATTTGTTAAAAGTACATATTTAGACTATTTAGGTTTTCAGATATTTGGACAACACCAGGCATTTTTACGTAAAAGTTAGCAAATAAGCTTTTCTAAGGTTATTTTGTGTGCTGAATTCATTTTGCTTTTTACCAAGCTGTATCTCTCAAGTGGACACTACCAGACGAATAAATCCAAGATGGGCACATAAAACTCAAACGCATCATTTTACAAGTATTGTCTTATCCGTCTGTCATTATGACGACTTCAAAACCTAATTAAAACTAACTATAAAGCCATAGTACATTAATTATTTGATTGATATTCATTTTATCTAAAGAAAAAAACAAACATAACTCCAAGATGGCTGACAAAACATGAAAATGAACAGCCATTAAAAGTAAACGAATCATTTTAACATTTTATATTATATAACAAGTGGCCATGTGTTTTACATAGTGTCATTGTTGGGCACATTGCTGCAATTGTCATCACCGCTTCTACATTTGCATGCTGCTGTGCAACGCAACAGCGATTTTTGCACTCATGCATCTCTTGACGCAGTCGTAACTTTGCATGCTAAAAAGTTTAACAAAAAAGAAGTAAAGAGGTTTTAGACATTTTTTTTGTAATAGTTAGATTAAGTTTCTGAACACTTCCAGTAGAGATGGCCAATGACATGAAAAACATTTTCTAAATCCTTTTTAAATATTTGTGTATATTGTCCATTTACCTAAAATTAATGCTTATTATAAATTTGTATAATTTATCAAAATCTTAAATAATTTTATAAAAATGTGTGTTATTATACATAAATTTTATTGGAAACTCTTCTTTGTTTAAATATTTTACTTATCACGGCCTTTAAGGGACTTACCAAATTAAAGGGCTTTTCGTAGGCAAAATTGTATTTTTTACTGACCTCCGTGACCTGCAGGTGATCAGACGTGGTGGAGTGACCTACAAGGGGGAACCCTGGCACAAGGAGTGCTTCACTTGCACTAACTGTGACAAGCAGCTTGCAGGCATTAAGTTTACTTCAAAGGAAGACAAGCCTTACTGCTCGGAGTGCTACGGAGATCTCTTCGCCAAGAAGTGCTGTAAATGCACTAAACCCATTACCGGTTAGTGCCCATCTTCTTCTCACTAGTTTTTAACCTTTGCATCGGATGACTATCAATTTTTTATTCATATTACATCGATTGTTAATTGCCATTTAAGAATTGTGAATATAGCTGAGCCGCACAAAATAATAGACACTATACATCACACCAAAAATATTAACTTATTTAAAAATAGAATGATGCTGCTTATCATATATTATCGTTGTAGTTACGTTGTTAAAATCACGTGTATAAAAATTTATAATAACTAGTATTTTAAAACACCGATGTCTGTAGCTTTCATACTATGTGAAATATAATCCAGTTAATATATAGGGTATATTATATCTACTTTAAACTATTACTACAACATACTCTTGAAACATACTTATATACGGCATTAAGAGACATACAATTCTTCCTTCAATGAGTTTTCGCAAAATGACAAATAAAAGTGCATGAATTATCATTATGTGCGTCGTCTTTATCATTTTACATATATTTCTATGCTCAACTTTCTATTTTCGTCAAATAATTTAAACAGATGTCGATCGATCATTAGATGCAGACGAGTGAGTAATTATCGGCTGGGATGCATTCAACTTTTTGATAAACCGTTCTTTTTAAGAATAATAATTTAGTACTCCTTTTTTGTTATGTACTTAAATTAATTTAGTACTTGATATATTATATTAGGCATATTATCATTAATAAAGAAAATGAAACCATGTTTTCAATCATGTTTCAGGATTCGGTGGATGCAAATTCATCTCATTCGAAGAGCGCCACTGGCACTCCGAATGCTTCTCCTGCAATAAATGCGAGTGCAATCTGGTTGGACGTGGATTCCTAACCAATGAAGACCGGATCATTTGTCCTGACTGCGGTCGATAAGATCATACTGGGGCACACCATTGGGCTCCAACATGCAAGCACAAGCAAGCAGTGCTGCATCTTTCTCTCTGTGTTTGTCTCCATCAATCAAATCAATGCCCCCAGGGACCTGTTTGTCGCACACAAACCACTATTTAACTTCTATTTCAATTCTTCGTTACTCTTATTTGATTCGTTCTTAATCAAATTATTGCTAGTGTCTAGATTTGTTCATATTAAAACTTCCATAAACTCTTTTCATTACCGATATTCTCATTTTTATTTTGAAAACAATGTGGAAAATTCTTGTCACGATGTAATGAAGCATATATCTTAGGATATACATAATTTAAAGCATATACATGCATACATGTAAAATTTTAAGCCTTACCGTATAATGGTGCTTATAGTAAACTTGTCTAGGTTATCAGGATTTTTAACATACCCCAATTCTCACTTTGCTGTATCTGAAATAATGACTCAACCAATTATAATGCTGATTCTTTTTTCATTTTTCTCGATTGATGCTTACAGAAAATATTATTTGCACCAACTGACAATTAGCTCTATCACAGTTACCATATCTAT
This sequence comes from Invenusta paracnida, assembly GCA_036023295.1. NCBI lineage: Eukaryota > Metazoa > Platyhelminthes > Proseriata > Coelogynoporidae > Invenusta > Invenusta paracnida. The sequence goes on along the minus strand of JAYRBW010068350.1, from coordinate 2,671 downwards.
ACTTATATTGGATTCTCTAACTTTACTCTCACACAAACTTTTGATTTCATGAAGTAACATTATTGAATGCATTAGAATTATGTAAAATTATACTAATAAATATATATTTGCCTTACTTTTTATTTAAATATGCTAGTGTCATTTGACTAAAAAGAGTCGAAAGCAAGGAATTTACTGTTAATTTAGTTTTTTTAATACTAATAAAATAATGTGTTAAAGAAACAAATCGTATATAGTAAGTGACAGTTTACTTAAAATAAACTAAAATCGTAAGTAATTATTATAGTGATAACAAATTATCACTATTATAAGATAAGTCGATCAATTTTAATATATCGGCATTGGAATCTTTCTGAATCATTGATCACATTCTACATTTTGTCTTGTATAAAGTATAATAAAATTTGTTTTATATATGAAAATTAATTAAATTCAAAGCGCTTAAGTCAATGGAAAGATTGTAATCCACATTTGTAACAAAAAAATGTACTTACCAGTGCAAATTACTGAACAATGTACCATGTCTACATTATTTGAAAACAAGGTTCCTGGCGCACATTTAGAAATATTAAATGTTTACATTTTCGTCTCATATTAGTAACTATGACTTATGGTCTGCTTGCAAAGCATAAATTTTCAAAAACATTCTTATTTTTAATTGCAAAGCATTGAATATTATTGTATTAAATATATACATACAAACTTAACTTTATCGTTAAATTAATGTTTAGTTATATACCTTGCTTCTATTTAAGAAACGTATATTGTTAAGCTACTGAATCGGAAGTGTAGAGAGCAGAAAGTACATGTGAGATATAGTATAAACTTTGGTATAATGTAAACATATAAACTAATAATAAGGAGTAGCTGGTTAGAAAAGATATACATTAGAGACAACAATGTGTTAATGCTAAATTTACAGACATGCAAATTTATATAAAATGAAAATTACAAAGAAGTTTCTAATTTAGATGAACATACATAGCTAGGTGTGTAATTGCTTATAATGCTATTTAATATATTTCAAATACATTTTTTTATTTCAGCTTTATTAATTTTTTATTTAAAACATATTATTTAATGTCATTTACTGCTAGCAGTAGTATATAAAATGTATACTATTTTTATAGAAACTGCCTGTTAATGGTCGTTATACACTATTAGTCGGTTTCTGACTTTTAATAGTACCTAGGATGTCACCCGACCAACTAAGTTTTTTCGACTAACTTCCGACTGGTAAATCGGCTATTTTTCCTAACAGTGAATATGTAACCCCTGAGGGGTATTTCAAATCTAAGCAGCCATATTTCTAAATCTAAAGGGCCGTATTTCGACCGTTAAAATCTATAAGCAGCCGTATTTTTTGTGGACGTATTGAAAGCGGACGAAGAGCTCCTATATGCAACCCCTTAGGAGCCATATGAACTAAAAAAAGTAGTCGTATTATGAAGATATTAAAATTATATATATTTAATATTAAAAAACAGCATTAATAGAATATATATAATAATAACAAGCGTTTAATTATGAGCCAGATAAATGTTTGTAGTGCTCATGACACCGCGGTGGCTCTGTTGACTCCAGTGTAATTTCCGTAATTTAAACACGCGTAATTAATAGTTCTCATTCAATCTTCAATGGATTCGACTCATGATGTCTGTTTGTTGACTGAAGTTTCGTACATTATCGAATGATCGCTGAGATCCCCATAATAAGGATTTGGTTATTCTCTGTGACAGTAACTAGTGTCAAATGTGTCAAGCTCGTCAGGGACTATATATTCCACTCGCCATATATATAGTATATGTAGATATATTGCGTGTGGAATAACAGTAATCGATTATATTAATGAAATATTTTACTGATCGTGAATGCGTATATTTGTAATTTCGATGTTGCTGGAAGAATTTCTGTTGATTTCAACGAAAGGGATGTTTTCCTTGAGAAAAAACATAATACCTCATCCTTGTCTGGCATCTGTTTGGCTGCGGGTTTACCTGATGGAAATGTAACCGTCAATTCTTAGTGTTTTTTACGTTGAGTTCAGTTTAATTTCTTGAATGGTGCAAATAATATCACGTTTATGCTACTTAGAGTGTTCTATCATCTTAGTGTTGATAATATATGCATTCCATTGAGCATTTCTTAAGTAGAAGCTGTTAGGTATTCTCTTTGGTGGCTGTACTCTGAACGTGTCTGTTGTTGTTAATATGAGTATGATGTTGTTTAAGTCCCATGATTGTAGGATTTCCATGCGCCTGCTTGGGATGCGATCTTTATTTCTCTGCGAGATAGCCCTGAGCATTTTTGGTGCGATTATTATTATTTTTAATACATAAAAGAATTGTTGGTATGCACCGTATTTTTCCCACAATTGCAGCACAAGGGCCTGTCGGATTTCTGAGGGATATGTTGGTGTTCTTTGAGATAATTGTTGGTGTTAGTTCTTTTGTCTCATTGCATTTCTCTTATTTGTAACGTTGACGACATTTCCAGATGAGATAATGGCTGCCCTTGTCGGAACTGATGTTACAGTTGGAGCAGCAATATCTCGGTTTTTTCTCGATGTCACTGTTATTATATATATTATATATTATATTCGATTTTTATATCTCCAAATATAAACCTATTATTAATAATTTATAAACTTTATATTATAGGTTGATACTTC